>JABFQM010003433.1:0-11763 GCA_022816865.1 Zelostemma sp. ZL-2020
GCATTTTTGTACAATTTTTTCACTCGCGTATTTTTTTTCATGAAGAAGATATTGTTGAATAAATTATACTCACATATTAAATGTAATTAATTATGTTGCATTATAAATATTTTTTTCAATTCGCCCTTGCATTAAAGTATCGATCCACCTTAACAATATCTTCATTTTCATGAAAATTTTACGCGAGTGAAAAAATCGTACGAAAATGCTCGTAACGAATTGAAAATTTTTACAGTTTTTTAAAAGAAAAATTTTCATTTCCTAGCTAATTTGCATGTTTGGTCATTTATATTGTTCACAGGACTATTAAACTGTTGAAATTTTCAATTGTTCGTTACGAGCATTCTTGTACGATTTTTCACTCGCGTATTTTTTTTCGTGAAGAAGAAGATATTAAATTCTCCCTTGCATTAAAGTATCGATCCAGCTTAACACAAAATTCCGAAATTTGCACTTCCTGGTTTCACTTTTTTTAGAATGACCAATTATTATAATCGTCATGACATTCTGTCGTTTTCATGTAATTTTACGTAATTTTACAAAATTGCACGTAATTTTGCTAAATTTTAGAGAGTTTCATGTAACTTCACCGAAATTCACAGAGTTTCATATAATTTTATAGAAATTACAGAGTTATCTGCAACTTTACAAATTGAATTACGTTTCTCATTGTACACGTTGATTGATAGGTAAATTAAAAACTCTAAAATTACAGTTCTTCACACATTCATTGTAGTTTTTTCCTCCCTCAAATTTTCTTTAAAATCTAACCGGGTCAGATCGGTTTTAGGACACCGATTCCAAGCTTCGAAAAAAGCACTCCCTGCGGTGCATTTCGTTATTCTTTCTTTCTCACTGTCATCTGGTCCCATCGGATGTCTGGAGCAAAAACAGAACATCCGAGACGTTTGTTTTTCGAGGAAAAAAGTGATTAACGAATCTGAAATATCGCTTCATAAATGGCAATCGATTCTGAATTTCATGAAAAGATTTACCGAGCGCGCGGTGCTGAAAGCTTTTAGGTAGCCCGAGATGTTTTTTGCGAGCCTTCGAAATATTTCACTTCGTTTCTAAAATCGAACAAAAATACGGCTCCGTAGAAATCGAAAGCTTTCAGATTTATCAATTCATGCTCTAATAATCCGAGGCCTCGATAAGCCTCGAAGCTCGTAACGTTTGGAAAAGAATTTTCCTTCGCGAAACATTCAACAAAGACATTTTCGCAAAGATTTCGTTGGGGCTGCATTGAATTCGCGTTTCTTGGACGCGGGAGAAAACGTGCCGATGGAGAAATTAAATTTTCCTTGTAAATGAAACGACTCTTGCAGCATATTCGAGAATAGCGGAGTTGGAATGGAACGAAGCAACTTCGTTACGAATTCCTCGACGACATTCTATAAAATGTTGCTCGCTTTCCTCGACCCTGAATCTTCAAGGTCGCGAAAAGAGGCGAATAAAAAGACCGAAGGAATTCGACTTGCGCGTCAGAAAATAAAATAAAACACTTATTCGATCTATAAAATTGTTTTTCGTGGCTCGTTTCTTCGCATAAAATCATGTAAATTGTGTTTTATCACTCTCCGAAACTATTCGAGACAGAATCGCTGACGTCATCGACGGGCAATATTTTCAATGACAATTTCTGCCACGATCAATCATTGTTATGAAAAAATTGTTTAGATTTTGACGTAAACGACGATTCCGAGTCGAAAATCGTGTCTCGAGTGAAGCAGAAATTTCCTATCTCGGCGTGCATATAAATGCAAAATTTTCGTCGGTTAAAAGACTCGGGATAAGAAGGATTTGCATTCTTTTGTGACTTTCCATCCCAATTCTGGATACGAGTAGAAATGCGTCTCTGAAAATCGAAATGTTCGTTTTAATGCATTCTAAATACAATGTAACTAGTTTCAATATAAATTACAAACTTAATTGGCCGCGAATATAATATTGAATGGCTCGAGCGTTATTATACCACGCCCGGGGAAGCTGTTACTCGATTATCACCGCACGAGCATACGCGAAATGATCCCCTGCGGCTCTCGAGGATCCTTTCCAAGGTCACGGGTTCATTTCAATTTCGAGTACAAAATGTCATGGAACAAGAACGTTATTCGCCCAAGGCTTTATGGAGAAATTGAAAGAATCCCCGTACGAACGATTCCAATAGTTTCTCCCTTCATTTTAAACGACGAATCGAAACCGAGAGAAAAACGAAATCGAAGGAGATGAAAAAGGAGGACTCGAATGTACTTTCCGAACTGTAATTTTGAGGTCTGTCCCAGGTGTGAAAAATTTGTCTCCGGGATGCATTTACTTGACAGCGCGATTTGTCTTGACGTTTTTTGGGTGCCTCAGCAATCGATCCATCGAATCTGTTGAAGGCATGATTTAGGATTCACGATTCATAGCCCAGTCAAACGCCTTCTCAACTAGATTTCAAGACGGGACGTTTGGACCCGTTTGAGCGACTGTTACATCAAATTCAACTGTATCGATCCGAGCTACGAGCTCTCGCAATTTCACTTCCGAAAGCGAGCAATAAAGTAAGGCTATTTTTCAGAAAGCACGCTTTTTTTCCAAGTCTAATCTCCCAGTCTCAGTAACGGCGTAATCTGGGGTTTAATTGGAGCTCTTGACAAATCTCGGGGTTTACAAGCAAGATCCGGAGCTAATTTTGGCTAAACAAAGCCCTTGATGAACGATTCTGGTATTACAATGTATAAGTAATCGAGATTTCGAGATGATGGTTTGTTTAGGAAAAGTTGGGAGTGAAGAGTGACGTAAGTGAAATCGAAATTCTCTGGGCGCACTTGTTTCTTCGACCATCATCGCGTGCCGAGTACATAATGCATATTAACGCCCGAAGTTTCGTACTAGCTCGCACATGTTCCTCTGGGTAAAAAGAGCAAAAGCCCGGAATACTTTTTCCGCGCTGAGAGCACGTTCAACCTTCCGAGAGTTTTTCCTTTACCTTTTTTCTTTTTCTCGGCATCGTTGTTTGCTTCTCGAAACGCGATTTTTCGGTGAAATTAAAATCGAATTACGGATACGAGGATTAGCAGACAGTTTCGCGTAGGCCAGTGCCGCAGTGCTTGAATTAAATCAATACCTGGCTGTGTACACGGGCAGCACAAACGAGCCGAGTGTTGTTTACATATGTAAATGAGCGCCTCTGTACCGGAAATTCATCCTCTCAAAGTGGCCTACATCACGGTCGTTCGTGGCCACGAACTTTAGGCTCGGAATAAACGAGACAAAAAGCCACGTCGACGCTTGCGAGCCGACTGTAAATAATCGCCCCGTGAAACTGCGAGTGACGAGAAATTAACGGCCTTTGGAACGGGAAGAAACGGCGGGACAAAGCGCCGCGACGCGAACTCGGAAACGGACGATTTTATCTCGAGCGACGGCGTTGGTTCGTCTTTGCTTTGTCCGTCATTTCCGAATGTTCCGTCGACGGAAATCGAAGCAGAGGCTGACACGTGGCTGGCCTTTTCTTCCCGGGATTGATTGCAACTGGAAACCCGCGAGCGGGGGAAGGGGGGTCTCTTTGATCGGGAGACAAAAGTTTGGGCAATTTTCAGGGACGCGACGACGAGGTCCCAAAATCGATGAATGGAAAAAACGGCGAGGAAAAAAGATGCGGGTGGAAGGTCAAGGCGAAATGGCGCGAATTTTCGCACCGATGTCTTGATAAGCTTGGCTCTTCTCGAGGCTCTGGATTTTCCGATACTGAACTTTTTTTCTTTTGAAATGTACGAGTGGAATTGGGTTTTATCGCGATTTTCAAATATAGAATTATTTGATAGTTGGGTGTCCTTTGTGTAGAAAAAATAATTTCTAGTGCTTGAAACTTGAAATCGTTTTTATTAGATTTTAATGAACCTTTTTATTCAGTGTTTTTTTATTGCATTCTGATAAATTTCAACACATTAAATTGTGAACAGAACATATTGATCTTTTTTAGTTAAAAAAGGACGTGAAGAATTATACGAGATTATATATATTCACACATTTTTTGAATCGCCCTTTTCAAAAAAAATGTTCGTCAAAATCAAAAGTACCATCTTTTTCAACGTAAATGTTAGGCTGTGAACTGAAAGATGACGTCACTTATCGATCGACCAATGACGACATGAAACATACGAATGATTTTCATCTTTCATTATTAATTTTGAACACTTCTGACTAACGAAATATTAGAAACTCGAAATCGATTACTTTTTACAACTTCTACTGTCCAAAAAAAATTAATTAACATAGGTAATTTTTTGGGTAAAACCCAGTTAGAGAGGCTGGGTACTGTGTTTTTTCCGTATTTCGGGCTCAAATTTTCCATTTCCCGAATAGTTTTTTTCGTAACTTGCGAATGTAAAAAGTGTGACCGCGAAGCTTGGTTTTTTCACGAGTTATCATGTGCCGTAGTTGCATAATTCCGCGCGATACCCATCTGCGGGACGCTCTTGGTTCTCGGAATGCACGTGCGGCGGATGTAAATCAAAAGGACAAACTGCACTGGCGCACAAGCTGTTTTGCATAATTTCTAGAGTGGGCTACGGATAACCCCGCGCTTCAAATTTCGCTGCATCGATTTTCATTTGCGCAATTAACATTTCTGACCCCGAAATAAATGAACGAAACATCCCGCAATAATTCTCGGCGTACTTCATAATTCCAACGAAACATTCTTGTTCTTTAATCTGATTCCGACCAATCGATATCCCCGTACTGGTCTCGATCGATCCTTTCCCATTTTCGATGCGGAAAATCCCTTTTCTTTAACCCCAAGTTTTTCACTTTATTCTCGAATAAAAAATGAACTCGTAAAAAATCGTATAAAGCCGTCCTCACCTGTTCATTCATACCGCCTAATGCATTCTTCCGTAAACTCGCTCATTCATGCCTCCGCTTGCTCGTAAACGCGTGAATCACCCCGAAAAGCGTTCCGCGAGAGAAATCGAAACGACCTTTCAGAGCTTGGCGTCTGCGTGTCACGACTTTCTAATAATTCCGTCGTTTCCCGGGCTTTAATTGCAACTAAACCTCTTTGACAAACTTGTTTCATTTACGCAATTGCTGCCACTTCAACGAAACTTTCGCGGGTTCACGTGGTCCTATTAACGCTACAAACTTTGCGAGCAGTTCGTCTTAGGTAGAAAAGTTTTCAATTCCTAAAAATCAAGGTGAAAGAAACGCCAGCCCCGAAATTCGCTCGGGGCATCGTTGATCATTTCGAAGGATGCTGCGGGGGCGGAAAATCGATAACGAGATGATAATGCAACAGTCGAATGAGATCCCATCTTCGTTTCAGTCGTCACGCTTCGCAACCTTCCGTGTCGAAAAGAGGGAAATCCCTTCCCCGCTCCTCGGATTTTCCCTGGTAACGATCGGTCGCGTCCTTTGCCCGGGGTACGAATAGCGGTTAGCACCAACTGCTCTTGCCAAGCACCACCTCTCCATCAACTTCCTACCACCGCGTTTTCTTAAGCTTCCCACGACTTTTCGCCAACTATTTCCTTCCTTCCTCAAGCTTTCAACGCCGCAAGCGTTTCTTTCAACTTTCCCTGTGAAAATTCATAAAATGTTAATTTTGGGGAATCGATAACGAAAAAGTTGAGCAGAAGCAGTGATTTCGTTTGATTAAAAAATGGAAACTCTTCCTCGCTGGAAGATTGCAATTTTCCAGGTGTGGAAAAACGTCTATTATTTCAATTGTTTCTCACACCCTGGAACGTAGACTTGCGCCGTAACGATACCACGGGAAGAAAAGAGAAATTGAATGCGCGGCTAGAGCTTACAAAACGCGCGCGCACCTCGAACAGGTCGAACTCGGTCAAGTTCGGATATTTTCGGCCGGCATTCGCGGCGCGCGAGCTCGCGATCCTTTTTCATCAGTGCGAGATAAACTTTCGCAAGGAGCGCATTCGTCCCCCGTTGAAGCTCTGCGATCGACTTTGATTCCGCGCAACTAGTTCGAAAACTAAAGCTAAATTTTTCATTTCCAACAAACTCCCTGTAAAGTATGACCGAGAGCTTCGATTGAGAATGTAAAAAGTCGAGTATCGCCAGAAGAAAACGGCTTCTTCCAAGATAGAAAAATCGCTCTTTTTTTCGACTCGAAAAATCTCCCAAGTTCGCGATGAGCGGGGTCGGTTTTCTCGCCAGCGTGAAAACTTTCGCGCCGGGGAACGCGCGTCGTCGGCGACGATGCGAGAAGCAGCAGAGGATCCTCGAGCTACCGAGTTACGTACCCTCGGGGATGCAACCGGACGTGGTGCCCTGCTGGGACGGAGCACCCCCGATTACTCCCCCTGCTGCATTTCTTCCACCTGGGTACAAAAAGGGATTTCCAGGTGAGCTTTTTGCTCGCCACTCGTCGATTTGTTATTTCATTTTTCCATGAATGAGCGAGCGGAACAGCATTGATTTACGGTGAGCGATTATTCCGAATTGGGACGCGTTACGAAACGGAACGTTCTAAACCAATTAGCAGCGCGAGCTTATTAACCCTGAAGTCGCTTGAAATGCATGAGGTTATTAAGTTTCGCGACGCCTTCCGTTCTTCATTTCTACAACTCCGATTTAGATTTTCATTACGAGACACTTGCAAGAAATCGCTGCAATTCATTTACATCGTAACTTCGGTAATTTGGAAACATTATTCACGAGGGAAATTCGAAAGTACTTGAAAATTCTAACTGCTTTTATTGCTCTCCGTAATTCAGCGGAGTTTAATTGCAACCAGGTCGCGTCTTTGCGAAACACGAACTTTATGCTTTTTTTCTGCCCTTAAAACTTTTGGATCCTGCGGAATCGACGTTTGGAAATTAGGGGAATGTCGATGAGACATTTTCCAGCTGGCCGGATGTCGAGCGTTTCAAGGCGTCGGGGCGCGATGAGAAATGGTTGTTGACCTCAGCGGGGCGTCGCGACGCCCGCCGAGTTCAAGTTCATTGTTGGAGCGGATTTTTCGCGATTTTTCGCGAATCACGCGCGCTCCACTTTCGGCTCCTTTCCCGTCCGTTTTGAGGGTCGAGATTGCCCGGCAGCCTTATTGTCCTTGAGCAAACGGGAGCGCGACAGGATGTAATTACGCGAGCTCTGCTTGGGTTTGTTCTGCGACTTATCCGAGCACAATACGAGTGTTCAGTTCGCGGGATCTTCAAACGCGTCTCGAGGGATGCAAAAGTACTTCAAAATTCCTGAACTGGAAGTTATTTATTCGCGGAGAAGTCGCGCCGTTACAGTTGGAAAAGTAATTGCGTTAATCGCAAGGTCGAGTGTTATTATCAATGGTACATGAGACGTTGTGAGATATGTTTTCTGCGATTTATTACTGACTTCTAATTTTACGAATTTAATTTGGTGGGAACAATTGCTAACTGGTTTTTCTGTACTTTTTCGCATTTCCCTGGTAAATTATAACAATGAACAGATAAAAGGAATAGAGGAGAATGTTTTACCTTGGAATACTTTTCGTATGTACAATTCTATTCATCTCAAAAGTACCATCGGAAACAAACAATCAAGCAAATCTATAATCGATCTTTTAATGCCTAAATAATCGATTTGGAACATTCACAATTAAATTGAAAATACATCATTTCCTTGTGTAATTTATTGAACATTTATTATACGAGTCCAAAATATATTTACTTGCCGAATTATTTACTTATGTCGACTGTACTTGTGTCACGCAAATACAATCACGACTTGGGGCGTTAATGAAAAGCGTCCGTAACAACGTAACTTGTTTAGTTTGCTTTTCGAAGAAAGTAAGTCGCATACTAAGTATTAACAATGTTTGATTGTAATTTCATCACTTTCAACAGTCACTTCAGCGATTCTTAGGTAAAATACTATAGATGTTCCAAAGTATACGACATTTTTTTCTTCGTCAGCGTCTAGACCAAAAACAAATGTCATCAAATATTTGTTTCATACACCGATAGATCCAGAAAACGACACAGTACCTTATATATTTTTTCGAATTTTTAATGCTCGTTTTTGTTGGAAAAATACTGAGATTTTCAGCGTAAAAAATAATAGTCGGCGAGCCAAAAAACCAACATATCGCAAAATTCAGACAAATTTATAGCTAGAAAGTTGAAATTACGTACAGAATTTTATTTTACAATTATCTTTGTTATGATCAACTTAGCGGCAATATTTGTATCAAAAAACGCGAGGTTCCAAGGTACAACACTCTCCCTAGTTGAAAAATGAAAAATTGGCTTTGAGAGAACTCTCATACTTTTTATTCGTTTATATTTTTGTGGCAAACAAGCTTTGCCGAAATAATTAATCTCTATTTATCACTGTAGCACTCCTGCGTCCTCAAACGTCGAATTCGGTTGCGCTCCGATGAATAAATCGCGGAAAATTGACGGTTTTTCAATGCGACGCGCACAAAAGCACTCGAGTATCTTGCTGACAGGGAACTAATAGCAATACGATTACGTATATCGACTTTCCAGCAGACTTTTTATCTCGTGACCGAGCCATCTTGGTTTGCCTTTTTAGAGGCATAGACAAAAGAACCGTCGGGTGAATTATGCCTTCTCGTTGTTAAGGGCCCATTGAAAAAAAAACAACATAAAACCCAGCCGTAATTGCCGGGATAAAAGAGCGAGTTTCTTCGTAAATCCCAGTTTATGAAAATTCCGCCGCGTAAAACAAACGGAATTTTCAATGTTCGGCAAATTCCGAAGTTGATTTATGGCCCTGAAAAGGGCGCCGGATAAATAGTTCGCAGTTCACAATATTCTCAAGGCAAAGTCCAAGCAGAAGTTTGATACCTCGAGGGTACGAAAATTCCAATGCCCCGGTACGTCAGGGGCAGAGTTTTAAATTAAAATCCTATGAGCATTCTTACAACGAGCTTATTTATTTCTCCGCGAGCCCTTTGTCCTTCGCGTGTCTCGAGAGCTTTCGACGAGCTTGCGAGAAACTTAGCGATCCTTGGGAAAGATTTCGTAAATTAATGTATTTCGTCAAACAAATTTTTTGACGAAACAAAAGTGACTTGTTGCTTGCAAACAGCGGCGCTCGATTTTCCCTTCCCGAGATTTCTCGCATTGTTGAACGGAGCAAGTTTCGTACAATCGAGCAACGCAGACAGTGCGATAAGGCGAGTAATACCGTCGTCCCCGAACAATCGATTTTTCTCAATGGCAGTCCCGAGACGCGGAGTTTCGCATCGAACCTTTGGAATTCGCGCATTGTCAATCGAACTATGGAAAAAAGAGGCTTTTTCAAATAACGCTGTGATTCTTAAACTGACCCTCGGTGAATATTTCAACAGAAACAGCGTCTGACTCGACCCGGACTTTCCACTGCGAAGTCTCGACTTTTGTATTCCGCTGCGTTCCCGGCAAGGAACGAATTTTAACGAGATTATGCAACAATATCCCATGAATAATGGGAAGAATTGTATTTAAGAGGGGCTTCTTTGCATTGACGATAGTGGAAAAATGAAACGTGAGAGGAGAATGTCAATTTCCAGCTCGGGAAAATTACTTATTACAAGGAGCGACCCAGCGATCGGGGTTGAAATTGGAAACGCGGCTTGCAAAAAAGTAACTCGTCGAACAATAGTCCGTCCTTGCGAAACTCTCGAACAATCCTTTTCACCTTTATTACGTGCTTTGCGCCACGAGGAGTGCGCTATTACTGCAACTGCTGGCTCGAGACGAAGAAATAAAACAAGGGGAAGCAAACATTACGAAGCTACGGTTCATGATACAATCGGAAGTGGCTTTTTGTTCGCTTTTTTCGAGTGAATACGGACCAAAGCGCTTGTTACTTTTCGACAGAAGCGAGCTATCATTTTTGTACATCAAGAATTGAGATGTCCGTTATTCAGATGAGAAACAAGATTTTGCTTTCGGGTAAAGTCTACACGTAGCGTGTAAAGTATGAGCCAAGCCGCAATGCGCATCCAACGTGCTTTGGACGCTCAATGCACCTTTACATTGCAAACTCGGGGAAATATGATCGATCGTCATGTACCGTTGCGTCTTACATAAAATCTTGTACTTTAAAACCCGACGCGTTTCGAATTTTTCGTGACTGAGTCTAACTTTCTTCGTAATTTCTTGAACTTCTGGTGATATTGTTTTTCTGGGTTTAGTATCTCAGTTTATTGTTCATTAGTTCATCGTAATAAGAGATGAATTAGAGACGAAATAAGAAAGATAAAGTGGGGTATCGATGAAAAATCGATAAAAAGCTAATTTCTTCGTAAATATTTTGGAAGCAACGACACTGATGAATCACGAGGGAATTGTTTAAATATTCATAATTGGCATCGATGAGACTTTCCTCTCAACAGGGCGACGTAGCTTATTTTCGTTCCCAGCCTCAGTCCAATATCGACCACGTCATCGTTGGCATTAATTTTGTAAATCGGAAAAAAGAAGGATATTACTTTTTCCCTTCACAATGGGGAGGATACTTCATTCGGAGTGGAGAGGCAAGTGCAGTGCAAAATTGGTTTTCGAATCATTTCCTTATCAAAATTAATATTCGAGGCGTAATCAAAAAGTCAAGGAAAAACATCGGCGGCGCTTGAAAATTTCATTTCGCCCGTCAAACGAGAGGCGTTTCGACGTGACCGCATAAAAATTACAGGCGGCGATTGACGCGCGAGATGCAAAATTAATTTGCCTTCCGTTTCCGATCGAACGAGCGCTTCAACGTAAAACGATGAATTATTTTTCCTTCGGAATCTCGGTTGTTTCTCGGAAGTGAAAATCGAATGTCACGGATTCCCTTGAACGACGCACGCGTCTCGACGCATACGACTTTTGGCCCCGGGCCAAAATACGCGAGGAATTTGGTGAACGGCGAGGCCGTTGTTGAATGATTTTCGGAAATTCCGATACTCCAAAGTGTCGGTTTCGAGCCGTTCCCGTCGACGTAACCACTCGTTTATCGACAGTAATTGCATCTGATCCGCCGGACAATGCCGCTCGCTCCAGATACGAGCCTTAGAATTTGGATTTACTCCAATTCCTTTGGCATTAATTAACACTGCGAGACGTGGGCTACTGAACTCGTGTTTAATTACTACTTGTTTCTCTCCATTGGTGGCAATTACGTCGCGCAAATATCGAGAGCTCGCGTTTTTTTACTATTCTTCGATTCCCAAGTTGCCGCATTTTTTCGAGAACCAGAAATGAAATAAAGCTTCGTTACGGTTCTGTTTTTTCAATTTTGCTATTTGGTCATCCAATATTCGGAAAATTAACGAGTTTGAAGTTTAATTAATAATTTCTAACGGCTAGGTTTTATTGATAAAAAAAGTTACGAAATTCAATTGTGTCAAGGGCGTTGTTTGTACAAAATAATTATTAAACGCATTCCATTAATTATTAAAAATATTAGAATTATGAAAAATATTACCTGACCCAATTCGACTTTCCCGTCGTTTGAAGTTATCTTTTCATTCCAATGTTTTCATTTTTCCACGTGTAATTTCCTACATTTTCCCTTCAAAGTGCAGCTTCTCATTATACACAAAAAACGTATCCGATTCCACCGAATGTTTCCAATTCGAAAACATTATTCGTACTCGGATTTCGCTCGGCGTTGCTTCCAACATTTTCCACAATAGCAAAACGTGTTACATAAATTCGCCGCGCAAACTCGTTTTTCGTCTAGCAAATAATCAAAGTCGACTTCGATCTTCGCAAGATCAAATACAAGATCAAATCGGCCATTCCAAAGTAACGGAGGTGACAGTTGGAAATTCAAGTC
>JABFQM010003434.1:0-11751 GCA_022816865.1 Zelostemma sp. ZL-2020
ACTGGTTTTCCATTGTATTCGTAGTACATATCTACTGTTCGGTTGGGAAAGTAACTTATTTTAACCGCTTTACTGATGTTTAAACCTTTCGGCAACTCAACGTTTTCTTAAATTTCTTCTTGAAAATCTCTTACTACGTAGTCTTTTTGTCGTACAATAGTGAACGGCGTCATTCTCGCATTTTCGATGAGTTGTATGTATTCGTCTTCGGTCTCAATGCGCTCTAATTTTTTTTTCTTTTGTCCGTACGTACCAAAGTTTCGATCACATTGGCAGTACGAGTGACCGCGAACCGGATACACGTGCTGTATTTCTATTTGCAGCTTTTCGGACAACATTGACAGAAACACTAACATTGTATAATTTCTGTTTTGTCCGCCACACGCGTCAGAAAATAAAAATATCTTATCGTAACAATCAATCCTAAATTCTTCCAGGATTACATGCAACAGGAGGTTTGCGACTGTATTCCCCCCTTTTTTCAAATACCCCTCTATGAATGGAAACATGTAACTCCTTTCTGAATTGTGAATATGTACGTTGAATATAAATAGCCATATTAATCTTCGGTAAAATTGATCGGAAACGGGGATTTTCGGCAACGGGAGATTTTGTCCGAAATCAAATTCACAGCATAATGCCTTCTTAATAGATAACATAATTTTCTTCAAATTCAAATAATTCTCCACTTCTAATTTGTGCTTTATTAAATCTTCCGTCACCTTCCCCGTTTTTTCAATTTCGTAACAAAAATTACAAACATCCGTTCGTGGCGTTGTAAAAGTAAAATTTACATTATGATTAAAATACTTGGAGTATGTGGATTCGTCCAGAGGAATATTGCGATTGTTCGTGATCGCTGTGTAATAATCCACAAACAATTCATACAGGTCTTTTAAACATAAATCGGGGTGATCAAAATATTTCAATTTTGAATGCTCTCGTGCATAATGCGATTCGTTATGCGGAAGACTCTCGCAATGCGCGTGAATTAACGTTTTGACTTCATCAGTCAATTTCATATAGTGATTGGAATGTTTTCCGCGGCTATCATCTAAAGTATTTTGTTTTTTGAGTTTTCTTTGAACAGTCGCAAATCTACCTTTTTTTATTAAAAGAATATTGCACAAAAGCTTTTGGCACACAGGTTCCCTTACGTTTTCTATTGGATGAGAAAAAAAATACTCCCATTGGGTAACTTTACATTTTTTGATCCCGACGGAATGGGATAATTTCTTTTTCATTAGCTCGCTAATCAGTACGTTCTCGGCCTTATAATCTCCTAGCTTCCAAAACGCGTCATTAAGATCCTTTTGATACGCGCAGTTGATCTTCAAGTAACATTCTTTAGGACAACAAGAATTCATCGGCTTAAACTCTTTCTTGCTGACTACTTTTCCGGAAATTGACGTGTACTTTTCCCCCTGCGATAATCAATGAAAAAAAATCAGAAGTGGCTCAAATAATTGCACTAGTAATTACACGGACAATAATATTCAACTTCAGAATTCTTTGAAACAAATTAATTTCCCTGTACAGCTATTCACGTACCTTGTTTCGTGCATTTTTTCTAATATTTTTCGCCCACAAATCCTCATTTTTCGTTCGCTTTCGACCGACTTGCGACACTTTCTTCGCATTTAACATTTTTATTGCGTGGAGTTATGCGCTAACTATTCAAAAACTGACACAAAACGCGGAAATTGAGTAAAAGAACACATGAATAAAATTTTGCTCCGAAAAAAAAATCGACATCGACATAAAAATATCCGAACTTTGCAAAAGCCAGCAGAAAACTGAAATTTTCAAAGAAAATGGTTTGAAAATAGACTACAGGGACTCAAATAAACCTGAAAAAGGTAAAGATAATAACAGCAAGGGGTGAAGAATGTAGGAAGAATGCATATTTCATGGTTTATAACTACTTTTCATGAGTAGCAGCGTTTTTCTCGTACTTGCCGTTTCTTGTGTTTAATTTTATTTTCAGAACTCGCTTACTAGTTCGAAGCTTCGCAATACAAAGAATTATTGTTCCATATGTTTGCAATGAATAAAGTTGATTAAAAGATGCAAAATTTCGTTGTTTGTATAGTGCTAACAAGCATCGTCAAGAACATATTGCACTTGCAAGAAACCGAACGCGCGGCGAGTTGCACCGCCGCGTCGCCGCGTCAATCACATTTTTATATAACATTCAACGGTTTCTACAATTTCAATTATTTCAATGAGATATTTCGTGAAAATATTCTTCAAAGCCTAAGGAACAACTTTGTCGATGGAAGTTTTACGTCGCTCAACTTTCCTCGATCACTTTTTCGATTTATATCTTGCTAAACATGAGTTTTGCGCGCATCGATTTGCAATTAAAAATTACTTGTTTATTATTATTTTTTACGAATAACCTTATGCTCGTTGGCGTCGCTAGGGTATAAATTGTGAGTGATCAAAATTTCAAAGCATTTCATTGATAATTTCTTGAGTTGTCGCGATTTATATTTTATAAAACATTGATTTTAGGTTTAAATTTTTTCGAGGTTTTTATTTTTTTTCTCACAAACAAAGAGAGCTACATAAAAATTTTATTAGGAAAAAAAGTGCCTTATACAATTTTATGCAACTTAGTATTTTTTTAATTCCATGACGGTCATCTTCATTTTTTTCTTTCCAAAAAAGCCATAAGGGTCATAATTTTCGGCCGGCCGAGCGCTCGGCGAGTTATAGAATCCGGCCACTCAATTTCGCTATTTTTGACCCCCCCCCCCCCCCAAAAAAAGGAGGCCGCGCTTTATCTTTTATATATCTTTATCCGTCCGCTCGGTCCGAAAATGTCGGGACGTTATTATTTTCGCGATGCACTCCTGCGAAATCATAGAGTAGCATGCGAGCGTGAAGCGGCCCGGCCCACAACAAAAAGTTAATTGTCTCGCCGCGGAATAATTATTAACCCCGGGATCCCGAGAGCCGAGAGATCTCTCTCGGGCATTGCGCGCGTCTCCTTTTCTTTCTCTTTACCCTCGATTTATTCGATAGCACGCGGAAATAATCCCCCCGTTGAGAAAAATCCTGAATAAACAATTTCATGCAACTTACGCTATTAATAAATCTGCGTGCGAGTCATACCTTTCAAATGCGTAGTGCCTCTCGTCGAATCTGTAACATAAAAATCAGCACTCGTAAACGCTCCTTTTTTTTCTTACGAGAAATGAAATGACAGATGAACCTCGGCTTCTCCCGGGTCAATGTTTAGAGACGGCCCGGACCCGTTGCACGGGGGGGAGGGAGGGAGGATGAGAGGGTTAACAACAACAAAAAAATGACGATTATTTTCGAGCCGGTAGGTGGGCAGACAGGCGGGTAGTTACACGGCTATAGATGGGCATAATCATCACCGGTGTTGGTTGTTAGGTAGGCAGATATAGGGATAATTTTCAAGCCCCATATTACGAACCCCGAATCAAGTTTTTCAAAAAGTTTTAATAAGCAATTTCACCGCGTAGGAACGCAATTACATTGGGATTATGCAGCCCACGAGGTACGACGGACTTGTGCCCTTTGCATAGCCAATACAGATAAATTTTATCGATCATTACGTACCCGTGCACTCTACGAGAGTGAATCGAGAACGTTTTTCATTTTCAGCGCCGCGCAGTCTCGATTTTAATTCGATGCCGCGGTAAAACGGCAATGCATTTATTCGAGAATTTATTACACTTTTCTTACGCGTTCCTACTTCGATGATTCGTCGTCAAAGCCATTTCTAAGTGACTTCTGCGACACCAGCGAACGCGAATGAGCATCTAATTGATTTAATTTCCCGTGATAGTTATTGGACTGATGCGATTAGAATTATGTACGTCGCTCTCTTAAGACTTCATTATGCAGTTACGTAACGAGGAATAATTTTGAAAAGTTCTTCAATCTTGGATTCAATTGAACTCGATGGCATTTAAAAAAATCGTAAACAATTCCCAAAGTGCACCAACTCGAAAACGCGTGTTTATAAAATAATGCATGATAATTGGGCTCGGAATTATAAAAATTAAGTCCCGAAACGGTGGACAATGTTCTCCAATCGACTTCGCTTATTCCAAAGAATCCTCAAACCCAAACAAAACGGTATATAATCACGTATAATTGAATTTAACCGGAGAAGATTACATAATTACGCGTAATTTTTCCGCCGACCAATCATCTTCGTTTCGAGATCGAAATCAGAACTCCGTATCGAACGAACGCATTTCTCAAATCGAGCAAAACAAGATGAACTTTAATGAAGTCACAAGCGGCGTTTTCTTTCCTCGCTGCTGAGTGCAACGAGACACGTCAAAGACAAGTGAGACCAAATGACGCGCATCAGGCCAATTACGCCAAGTCGCCTAGTTCCCGCTTATAAGACATTATATACAAATTAAAATTCCAATGTTTTACGAAGTGCACGAGATCGGTCGTGAGCCATAATGGTTTAATTCGCAAAAATTAGCATACCTTAACGACTCGGGAGTAAGCGTCCGTGTAAAAGTGGCGTGTCTGCTACCTCCCCTTTCCCTGTTTCGCCGGCCTCCCTCCCCCAACCCCCCTGCCCCCCCCCCCACCTCGTTCGATGGCTCACTCGCTGTCTTTCGTTTTCTCCCGAATCGATCGCGGACAAGTATTTAGGGACTTTTAATGAACCCTCTTAATCGGCCCGTCTCCTCTTTATCCGACTTTGGCACTCTATTTTTTCGACCCCGGTCCCATAAATTTCTGCGCAAATACATATAAAATTCCCGTAAAAGTGTTCTTTCGCAACATTCATGAGAACAGCCGAGTACTTCCCATGGCCTACACGGAGCTATGCAAGATTAAGGAAGAAAAAAATTGGAAGACAAGAGGGAGAAAGGAGGTCTAAGTGAGGATAAAAACGGCGCAAGGAAAGTTGCGGTTTCGTGGAGAATATAAATGGGAGGACGGAGCTTAGGCGTTCAGGAGTCGAAGAACAGTCGATGGTCGGTTGACCTCGACCGGTAATAAGAATGAATGTGATTCTATTATAGGTTCAATTGTTACGGCTGTGGATGGGCCGTTCCCGGGGAATGGGTGAAGGGTAGATGATCTTGGGCGATAGGATCTCTCCGACATTCTGAAGCCGATCGACTTTCGACTTCTTACGTTTTCATCCCGATATTGCGGTCAAAAACTGAAATAAAACACTGCGCTTTTATAAATTACTTCGTATTCAACAACCCACTATTCGCTTTTAGAGTTCTCTGCTTTTTGAAACTTTAGAAAATTTTTGTTCGTGCTTCAAACTGTGCGCACTTTATTTTTGAGTGCCGCTGAAGCAGATTTTCGGTACTGCTCGACTTTTATTCTTTATTTTAAAGTGCTGTTCTTCAAATCGAAAAACGATAAACACTTTGTTTTTAGAGTGCTATTATTTTTGCAATAAAAATGGCTGATTTTAATTAAGTTTAAACCATGAAGTTTTGGTCAAATTTCGAAATCTACTCTGAAGAATTGAGTTATTTTTGCCTTGAACATTGTCAAGTTAATTTTAACACCTCTCTATTTTAAAGTGCTGATTCAAAAAAACAGTTTGCAGTGGAGTCCATCTAATTCCGAAATGCACGTCAAAGATTCAATTTCCAAACTAAGTGCACTCTAAATTTAGAGTGCCGCGATAACAAAACCATTATTTTTGCAGTAAAAATTGTCCAAATTCCTGCGAAAATGATCCAAACCCGAGCAGAAAAAAAGCAGTTGGTCTAAATCCAATAGGTTTCGATGACGCCGATTGGAAACGTGGGGAGCTTTGCGAGAGGGTGATCCCAGTGTCTTATGACACGTTTTATCGCGCACTTTATGAAACACTTCGTGCATAACGACGAACAAAAAGATAAAGCGTTCGAAAAACGTTTCATAAAAACGCGGAAAGTGCAGTAATGGGTAATTCCGGGCCAATCATATGAAAACCTCTCGATCTATCGACAATATTTACCCGAACTTCGTACTTCCACCGATAAAATATTAACGAAGAGATATTTTCCCACAAAAAAAAGAGAGAAAAATAAAAAAAGCCGAGTAAAAATGCACTTACCTCGCGTTGACAGAAGTAGGGTTGCCCACATCGTCCATGGACGGTTTCCTGAAACGAAGACACGAGTATAGTTCGTTGTTCGCGTGCAATTGCATAAACGCGGGATAAGCGTTACAAGAGGAATAAAAACTTTCCGCCTGCCACATTTTGCCACTAGTTTCAACATCCATAACTCGCTTTTTCCTCGGATAAAAGCGGCAAATTTTAAACGTCGAATTCACATCGTCGCGAATTCGAGTGCGCAGGCTCGCGCGGGAGATTCAAAAAGCCGCGTTTCGCGTCGCTTCGTTTGTCTGGGCGAAAAACAAACGATTTCAAGAGCATCGCGGAGCCGCTCGTGCGTGGACTTTCGACTTCGTCGCCTTGCTCTTTTTTTCTTCGCCGGAAGCGCGCGAGTGCGTTCGAAAGGAGCGCGTGCGGGAACGTTAGGGCGAGTTTCTGGCCGAACGCTCGTGTGTCGAAAATCTCCTTCCTTCGCTAAAATCCCCACCGAGCCCGGGTTCGTTAATGCGCGCGCCTTCTCCGGCAAATCGGGGTTCGTCATCGAGCCCTACTTCCCGCCGACAAGGGATGATGTAGCTTGTTGCTGTTTTATCTTCATTCGGCGCGGCATGCAACCATAAACTCCCACGTGCTGGCCAAGCATTTAACTCCCCCGAAGAAAAAAAATTCGCGTTAAAGATTCCTCCCTCTGCCGGAGAATATTGAGCATATTTTCATGCCGAATATGAGTTTTTTTATGAACCGAATTTCTCGAATTACTTTTTTAAAGTTCGAATCGAAATCTGAAATTGTACTTTGAGGAATTCAACGTTGAAGGCAAGTTTTTCGAGAGAAATTTTCCAGTTTCCCTAAAGGGGATGAAATTGAAAATTACACGAACAAAAAATGCCGAAGCGAGGAATCTTAAGACACAACTCCGAAATTTTTTACCCGCTGGAATCGATGGCCGTTGTCTAATTTGGCACGACGGAGTATATAAACAAAGGTCGAAGCAGTTAGCGCGCGACGAAAAAAAAGCTGCGGGACTCGCGAGTTGCACAAGATTTTATAACGCCTTAACCGGGAACTCGTCGAACGAGTAAAAGTACATACGTATATAGTATCTCTCCTCTCAGCACCACCTAATGTCAAACTGTCGCAGGATACCTTTTAAGTTATCACTTTTTGCCACATTTTCGCGATTGCCATGCAACGATTCTCATTGTTGCCAAATAAGTTTCGCAATCGGAACGTATCCCGCGAAAATAAAAGTCCTGCCATTTGCCTGGACATTTTTTCCTCGTAAACCAGATAAAAGTGCATTATTTTCCCAACGACATTTCTCGAATATTTAATTCCTGAAAGCCGATGCGTGATGGACGTTTTATCGGGGTAAAAAAGTTTTATCTTTTGGTGAGTTGTCTTATTAGTGTTGGTAAACGTCCATTGAGGTGGAATTACAACGTCCTATATAAGGGACATTAAAAGAAACGAAACGACAAACAGACTCAATGGTCGAACGATCAGATTAATAGTCGATTCCTACTAATTACAAATCCCTCGAAGGATGATGTTCCTTGTGGGTACGAAGTTGTTTTCCACTTGTTTCCCACTCGGCTTTTTGCTCCCCCCGACATTCCGCGTTTGCGCAATTTACGAACGCGCGCGATCCTAAAACGTGGCAATAATTTCACGGACCGATCGGCATTTTTGCTTTTTGCACCTCGGAGAGCAACATAAAATGAAATCGCCTCCGCGAGCAATAATCTATTCCACGGCGAATGTCATTGGCAATTAATTAAGAGTCAATTACGAATTAAGACTCGCGATTGGTAATTAACGGCGCGTTAATGACGAAATGCGCCGCGAGATAAGGTGAACCCAACTCTCCCGTAGTGGAAAATGACCCAAAAACGTCGCTCGTGAACGATGCGCGGATTATGCGAAGAAAATCTTTACTCTATAAGGCCCAAGGAATTTATCATCTTGATAGAAAATCCTCCGTATTCGGAGATAGCCGTGATCAAAAGAATGAAATATCATTTCGAGCAACGCTGACACGCGAACAGGTGTCACGGGAAGAAGCGCGCCCGGCTTTGATTGTCGGTCAAGAACTCAAGAAGGATCGGCGAACGGGAAAGAAGGGCAACTCTGGCCAAGTAGTCAGGCAGCTCGGCTCGTGGACGCCGTGGGGCTTCCCATTCAATCTCTCTTACCCCCCCAGTAGCTCCGCACGGTTTAACACGCCACGACTCGCCCACTCATTCGTTCGGTCGTTCATTCATACTCGTGCAGCACGCGATTTGAATCAATAAGTGAGCAGGCCGCCTCGGATCCCGCGACGGATCTTTACTACCCTCATCAGTATCGGCATCGCGCGTCACTGGCTACCATTCGTTTCCTATATCTTGCCATTCAAAACTTACTCCCCAGGAAAAATTATTCGGGCTTGATCAGATATGCATTTCGGACCTACCTGATTCAGGATTGGAATTCATGCCTCATTGTTGCATTAATTTTATGGTAAATACGAATGTCAAGTAGAATCTCGACAAATCTGGACCTGATTAGTTCTTATCAGTTCAGGATCAGACGTAATCTGCCAAATAACTTTATCCATTTTATAATCTGATATCAATGGTGTTTCTGCTTCCAAATCTTCATTATAACGCATTCCTCCAAAGATGCTTATCGTTTTTCCATTACCAAGTTGTTACGGTGTTTCCCAGTTCTCGAACAAAATGATTCGATGATCGATTCAACCATTAAACAAAAACCAAAAAACTGGACACGTTGAAACCTGATCAGGCCTACAAAATTCATGCCTGATCATGCTCAATTCATTTTTTCCCGGTCGAGACTTCGGCCGATAACGAAATGAAAATCGGTGATCTTATGAGTCGTCATTCTCTACTTTGTAGTCGGGCAAAAACTTAACGGGAATGCAAGAATGCAGTCGAATGCAAGAGCACCACCCGAGTGAATCGAGTGTAAAGCAAGCGGTTACGGCGTAAAAGGTGATCCGCGAGCAGGACGGGAAGATCGAAGCGGTGGTAAAAGCGTTAAGGAGGCTCGGAGATGATGAGTGGCGGCTCCACCGCATTTGGATCGGAAATTTGGAGGTGGGGGAGGGGGAGGGGGAGGAGGAGGCTGGCAGAGTTGAGAGGTAGAAGAGCGAAAAAAGGACGAAGGAGGTTGGCGGACGGAAAGACGGACAGGGCTGGACAGACCGCTCATTACGAGCGGCGCATACGCGTGGAATGCAACGGCGGCTCTTCTCGATACAATAAATATAGCATCGGCGGGGCTCTCTCGATCCAACGCATCGGGAACGAAGGAAAGATGGAAAGAAGCCGACGGTGAAAGTAAAGCAGCGGTCTTTGATCGAAAACCCGGTGAAGTTCGATCTCGAAATCGGCACCGGGAAAAATACACAACCCGGTGCATTTTTTCACCAATAAACCATGCATAAATTCGTGCATTTTCAACGGCCGAATGATAATTTCCACTTATAAAGCAGTTTCTCCGATGCCCCGTTCCAAATTGAGCCGAAATTGTGTCGAAATTACGAGGACTTATCTAAACTGCCGATCCAGCGGCGAAATTGAGCGAGGAATTTCGAGGGATTGAAAAACTGATCGCGCTACTACGCCTGCTCGCGCGATCCACGTTGGACCGTTCCGCGTGCCGAGCACGAGGATTTAATCGTTCCCCCGGTAATTACAAATCTCCGCCTCGATCTGCCCCAGTGTTTAAACGTCCGATTATTATCGAAAAAATTATGAGCAAGGGCGAAAAGTGGAGCTCTGATAGTTCGAATCGAAAATTTGGAGAGGCTCCGATCGAAATGTGAGAAACGAAAGCGAAAGGAAGAGAAGGAAAACCATAAATCGCGGTGCGAATAAATACGGTGTCACTTTGTCACTCGGCAGTAAATTGGAGGCGAAAAAAATCAGTTCACCGTATCTATCTAATTTCGAGTACATAGTGGCTGCCGCGCCTTATCTTCTCGTCGTCTTTTACCCTCGCAGCGCGAAGTCATTACTGGACGAAACGCCTTGGCAGTTTACGATAAAACGAAGCTCACGAAAGCCAAGACAGGCACGAGCTGATAACGTCACTGCGTTATTAATTACCGCAGGGTTCGACTGTTTGCAATTAGCGTCCGATCGGTTGTGCTTAATTGCGGCAACGCGACGACTCGGCCTATGCATTTACTCTCGCGTTCGCGACCGCTGACCATTAATTATACGCCGTACCCCCATCTCGCCCCTCCTTTTAAGCGAGCCGTTCATCCCACCATTTTTCACGGCGACACTCCACCGCGGATAATAACCACGCAATCTGGTACCAAAAATTTATGCCCCGCCACGTTTAAGAGGTCTCGCGACCTTCGACTTTCGCGATTATCGAATTCAATTGATCGTTTTTTTTTTCGTTGCCGCAACTAATTTCGTACATTCTTCGATTTAATTCGATTGCTATTCAACGTTTTTTTTTTCAGGAACTTGATTTGGAAATACCTTTTTTATTTTTGGGAAAAACTTCAACGAGAATTCTTTAAAAATCATTTTTTTGGTGATTAGCAAACTTATAAAAAGGTGTTTAATTTATTTTTCTTCGAAGTATTGAATCTAGGGCTTTTTCTACGTCAAACTATCGCCGCCGTTACCTCGGAATTGCCGTTATTTTGGGGTAATCTTCCCGTATTTATGACGGAATAAAGTGAAGAGAAAAAACGATCGTCTCCGGATAGACAAACGCGACACTTTGTGGATGTCGCGACTGCACCGCTCGCCAAAGAGTTGATTTATACCCGGTACTAAGTAGCTTGTGCCGGACTTGGTGGCTTTGCTCATTGCTTTGGCGACAACTCAAGCTGCACTCACTTTGAACAATGGAATTGCGTCGCGACGTCGATATCTCCCTACATCAATCACCTCCCGAACCTTATATATACATGTACGTACCTACGTATGTATGTACACACATAAGTGTTATTTCTTCTCCGCACTCCTTCCTCAAAGGAGTTCCTCGCTCGGAACTCCGCACTTTTTACGTCGCTTTTTACGCGAGGGAGAGCGGAACGAAACAAAATATGCCGCTGACGATTTAACGGTGAACTATTCTCGCATTTCCAACGTCTTATAGACCGTCGAGTTCTCGGTTTTTTGAAGCCGCCGAATTTTATCAACTTCTTTCGTTCCTCAAGAGTAATACAATTTTATCAAATTCATAACATTTTTATTATCCAATTAAATAGTAAATAAAATGTAGTCCTATGTTTTGTTCATATTTTGTGAACAAAGTTTACGTATAAAAGTAACAAAAGCAAATTAAGCCGAAAGATAAAAAGATAACGAAACTTTGATAAGGTGATAACATTTTTTAAATTTTTTGTTTACCTGTCTGGCCAGCACAACGCGTCCTCTCGACATCTGAAAAAAAGCAACAACGAAAATGAGTAAAAAAGTCGGGAAAACTTTCGTCAATCAAACGCGCCGGGAATTAATGCACTTCTTTTTTCTTTGGGGAAAAGGGGGAGGGGGCAGTCCCCGTTAACAGAAGCCGCTCGTGTCGCGGCTTACAGGAAAAAGCTTTTACATGAAAAAGCTCGACTACGAATGGAACCGAGGCCGTAAATTGTATTCGCGGGCCTAATCCCGCGGTTGAACGAGCAGCAAAGAGGAGCG
>JABFQM010003435.1:0-11750 GCA_022816865.1 Zelostemma sp. ZL-2020
AGTGAGCATTTTCGCCGCAGGATGGGTCGCAGTGAGGAGGTTGCACCGCTGAAAACATTCAACATTTCGTCAATCAACGCTCAGCTTCTTCAAAACAAAAAGATTTCCCGAAACGAAACTCACGTGGCATGCAAAGTAAATCCGGATTCCCGACAAAGTACGGATTACAGACACATTTGTTGCTCGCCTGGTCGCAGGAAGCTCCAATTCCGCAAACGACGCCTTCGCAGCGTCGTTTGCAGCGACCGCTGATACAAACGCTCGGTTCCGCGCACGGCACATCCGGTGAACAAACGTCCGGTATACAGTGTCCTCCGGGGAAAGGATTCCCGATGAATCCTTCGACGCATTTACAAGTGGGCCCGTCGTAACTGACGATGCACTGCGCGCCGTTGCCGCAGACGAATCCATCGCATTCTAAACAACGAGAAAGCAAGAGATTACACGATTACCGAGAACCGGGTTTACAAGAATAACCTCGACTCACGAGAAACGCATTCGCCTTTTTTGCCCTCGGTGAATCCGACCACGCACCGGCACCAGGGTGCGTGCTTATCCGGCTCGCAGTACGCGTTGGGACCGCAGGGCACGTTGTCGCAAGGATTCACGCAGTTGCCTTGCACGCAGGCAAAGTAGTTTTCGCAATCGTCGTTGGAACCGCATTCGCGTGACTGAATTCCCGTGCAGCCGGGTCCGTAAGGGTCCCCGACCATGCCCTTAGGGCACTCGCAAACGTGGCCGCCTTTGGTATTAAAACAATAAGCTCCGTGTCCGCAAGGATTATTCGCGCATTCGTTGACGTCGATGCAGCCGTGTTGAGGGTCGCCCTCGTAACCAGCTTCGCACATGCATTTCGGCGGGTCGCTTGGAGTACACTTCGCGTTTATTCCGCAAGGGAAGCGGTCACAGGGATCTAAAACAATAAATAAAGTTCGTTAGAAGACATTCGAGCAGCGAGAAAATCAATTTGTTTTTTTCATTGTACTTTTGCAGAGATTCCCTTCGAACGGATCCGTGTAAAACGGAGGTGGACAGACGCATTCCCCGGGCTGCACGCATTTTTCATTAGCTTTACATTCGTTGTCGTTAGCGCATCTTTTCTGAGCCGGCGAGCACAAGCCGTTGTAAGGATCGCCTCCGTAACCGTGTGGACAGACGCACTGATGAGAACCGGGCTGGTTAATGCATTCCGCGCCGTAGCCGCAAACCTGCCGCCCTTCGGTGCACTCGTTAATGTCTGCCAAGAAATAATTGTTAATTAATTTCGCTCGTTCATTCCCGACATTCGATATGGTTGTACCTTCGCAGGAACCGTCCGGTTTCGTACTATATCCTTTGGGACAGGCGCAGTAACTGACACCGCCCGCGATAGTAATGCACTCGGCGCCGCTCGGGCAAGTTTCCCCTTTCGAACAATCCGCCAAGATACATTTGCCGTTGACAATTTTGTACGGTGGTTGACACTGGCATTCGATACTGTTGCATTCTGCGTGAAAAAAAGGAAAGGTTCGTTTTTATCGGGGGATAACGAATACCGGATAGTTTCATGACAAATTGCCCGTACCTTCGCAGAGCGAAAACGGGTTTCCGTTGAAGCCCGAGGGACATTGGCACTCGTAACTCCCTGGTAAATTTCTACATATCGCGTTGACGCCGCAAGCAGGTTTATCGCGAAGCTCGAGGCACTCGTTGATGTCCCTGCAGCGTCCAGATTCCGCGTCTCTCGTGTAACCTCTCTGACATATGCAAACGCTGCTGCCGACGAATTCGTCCTTGACGCACTGTTCCCCCGCGGGACAAGGGGTACTGGGCCCGCAGACGTGCGGGAGCTCGGATTCGCGGCAGCCGCCGTTGTACGGATCCCCGGCCATTCCGCTTGGGCATTGACACGAAAAACTGCCGGCTTCGTTGTTGCAAATTGCCCCGGGTGGACATGGATTTATGGCGCACTCGTCGATGTCCTGGCAGCCGTTTTTCGGCCCGGGTTTTCCGGTGTAACCGTTACTACATAGGCACGTAGCGACGTCGTTGAGCAGCATGCAATGAGCGTTGGGTCCGCAGGATAAATCTTCACAGGGATCTGCAAAAATGCGGTTTGGTAAGGCTTTTTTTGCGGAATGTTGACTCTAACTGGCTCTTACGTCTACAGTCGTTTCCGACGTTTGGTTCGGGGCATAAACAGCGTCTTTGCGGGTCGCAAATGGCATTTCCAGGACAATCGTTGTCGATTTCGCAAGTGACTATTCCGACGCATTTGACGTGCGGGTCGGGGTCCGGGATGGTTTCCGGTGGGCAGGAACACGTGAAAGAGCCATCCGTGTTTGAGCAAGTAGCACCGTGTCCGCAAGCGTCTGCTCGGGCACATTCGTCTATATCTGGGGTGCAAAGAAAGTTTTTATTTAATACGGCTCGACGGAAGTTCGAATTCGAAGCCTTTTTTAATTATTGACTTACCTAAGCATTGTTTAAAAGCGTTTCCGGAGTACCCGAATTTACACTGGCACGTAAATCCTCCCGGAGTATTGTTGCAAAGAGCGTTTTTGCCGCATCTGCCCGAGGGTCCATTCACGGTATCGCACTCGTTGACGTCTAAATTTATAAATGTATAAAAAGCCCATTTAAGTAGCGACGCAATAGTGGATTGGAAAACACATTTATAAGGCAACGCAATCAATTTCATTCAATATGCCAGCAGCATTTATTGAGCAACTTTTTCACGAAAAAAAATTTGTATTTTTTTTCATGAAGATGAAGATAACTCTGGCATATAAAATGTTGCGTTATAAATATTGATTCGAAAACCAGTTAAAAATCCATTTGTCCCGCTCACCGACACAACCAGCCGCGATATCGTTGGGGTTGAAAGTCCAGCCCTCCTCGCAAATGCAATAAGCTTCGTGGCCATCCGGTTTGCAAAAAGCATGATCCCCGCAAGTCACTTGGTCGCAAGGAGCTGAATTCAGGACGAAAAATGCCGCGTTAATCCAACAAAATTCTCCAAAAATTCCCTGATATCAAGGTACCTTTGCAGGGTGTTTGCGGCGGCGTTCCAATAAACCCAGTTTCGCAATCGCACCGGAAACTACCCCTGGTATTGGAGCAAATGGAAGCGGGCCCGCAAGGGTTCGCTCCGCATTCGTCGACGTCTTGGCACTCGGCTCCGATGGCCTTGAATCCGTCCTTGCAGAAGCACTGGCCCTCTATGCACTCGGCGTTGTTCACGCAGTCGAAATTGGACTTGCAAAGCGTCGTAACATCAGTCTGAAAAGTCCAAATTAATTGTTTCATCAGGGTTTGAAAAAGGAGAAGTTGTGAAGTGGAAAATAAACTTGCCTGATCACAAGCGACCGATGGACTGGGATTGGCACTGTACCCGGGTGGACACAGACAAGTGTACCCAGGATTCGCGTTCTTACAAACGGCGTTGGGTCCACACGGACTCTCCAGCGCCGTGCACTCGTCGATATCTACAAGGTCAAGCAAAAAAGTCAAAAAACAGTCGTAAAAGTGCAAGGGACGAAGAACAGATCGAAAAGTAGAGGCGACTTTGAACGGAAACGTAACGAAATGAAGCTTTTTCTAACCAATGCAACCCTTGAAAGGATCACCGGTGTACTCCGATTTGCAGCCGCACGCAAAGCTGCCGACAGTGTCAGTGCATTCCGCGTTTTCACCGCAGGGATTTTTCGCACACTCATTTACATCTGTTAAGATCGTATAAATTGTTTAGGTGCGATCGATTGATTAAAATGATTGATTAAAGCGATTATTCGAAGAGCCGAAAATCGAAACTCGAGCGCCTCTGATTTTCGGCTCTTTTCGGTCCCGAAAAGTCGGCGATTTCGAGCGCGCGTCGAACGGTTTAACCCGGAGCGAACGATTCCAGGGTGAACGATTCGAGCGGGCGGGAAAAAGGCGACGGGGAACGGGCTCTCGGGGATGATAAATGAGGAAGCAGGACTGACTTTCACACAATGTGCGCCCTTGGCCAACAAAGCCCTGAAGACATATGCATTTGTACGATCCCGGGACGTTGATGCATTTGGCGTTAGAAACGCAGGTGTCGCCGCGCGAGCACTCGTTCACGTCGACGCATCCGTGGACCGCGTCCATCCGATATCCTGGACGACAGCGACACTCGAAGCTGCCTTTGCCGTTCACGCACTCCGCGTCCGCTCCGCACGGATTATTTCCCTCGCATTCGTTAATATCTAGATTTTGTTAGTAGATTACTACATTTATAGCGAGTGCAATGTCTGGTATTAATCTTCGTCCTTTTACAAAAGGCAATTTTCCTCGTTACTCGAGTGTGCTTCCATTTCGGCGTGCTCGATTAAACGCCGAGATCTTACCGTGGCATCCCGTTATGGGGTCGCCGTCCATTCCTTCGGGACACGCGCATCGAAAGCTCCCGGCCATATTCGTGCAAAGAGCCGAGCGGCCGCAAGGATTTCGCAGGCACTCGTCCAAATCCACGCATTCGTCCTCGGGGTTTCCCTCGTAACCCTGGGGACAATCGCATTTGTGGCCGCCGGGCACGTTTGTACAAAGAGCTCCTCGTCCGCAAGCTCCCGCGTATTCGCATTCGTTGACGTCGACGCACTGGGGAACAAAGGGGTTTTTAGAAAAAGGAAAAGCGGGGAAAAAGGGGTTTTTTTGTGGAGTTTTTGTTACGTGTCCGTGCGGGTCTCCCGCGTATCCTTCGCGACACGCGCAGCTGTAATTGCCCGGCGTGTTTTGACAGAGAGCGTTGTCCCCGCAGGTACCGAGCTGCGCGCATTCATCCACATCCTCGCAATGTTCCTCGCCGTCGCCCGTGAAACCCGGCTTGCACTTGCAAACGAAATGCGACGGCAAATTACAGCATTCCGCGTTCTTCGCGCATCGAGCGGCGATTGCTGGGTCGGCGCATTCGTCGATATCTGGAATTACGGGCTTCGGATAATGACGAAGCGGGAAAAAATGTACCGGAATTCTGACTATGGCGTTTTTTTTATTCTTTAGGGTTTTAAAAAACGAGAATTCTATTTTTTTGGGTGAATGATACGAACCTTCGCAATGAAAACCGTCGCCGCGATAACCAGGAAAACAGGAACATTGAAAACTACCGAGAGTATTGGTACAATGGGCAAAAATATCACAGGGTCTGTATTTGCACTCGTTCTCGTCTGCAACAAGTGAAAGGTTTTTAAGCAATCGTTGAATGTTTGATTTCCTGCGCGATAAAACGATGAATGAAGTGTTTGTGGGAGAGAGATTCTTATCGTAACGATTTTTTCAGTCCCCAAACGAAATTCCCCGACCAAGTTCAAGCTTTCCGAAAAGCCTCAATTTTCTGCAATTAAATGTATGGCTCAAGTTCAACTGAAATCCACGGGAAGTTCCCGGGAGTGTAAAATGGTGAAAGTCTCGTTTTAATTACAGACTGTCCCGAGCGCGAAAACTCGATTGATAACGAGCCTGCTCCGCGGGTGAAAGGACCCGAGGATTATAAATTACTGGATTCGGAAGGAATGTCTCAAATTTGTCCCTCTTAAAAAAAATCTTTGTGAAGTTAAGTTGGACATTGAAAAATTGTTTCCGATGAATGTATTTGCTTTTCCGACCGCGTGAAAGGAGGAAAGAAGTGTGGAATTATTCACTACCTGGAACTTGACAGTTGCAACCTCCGAAGCCATCGTTACAATGGCAGACGGAATTAAGGCAAACACCGTTGAGGCACTTTGTGCCGTCTTCTTTTGTACAGTCGGCTGAAGAAATAGTCAAGAAAAACACATTAGTACGCGTCCCCAGAACTCACGCGTTCCCCGAGAAGGAAGAAACGAAGGTATACTTGTGCATTTGAGTTTCGCTCGATTTTCGTCGGTGCCGCGAAAACAATCGACGTGCTCGTCGCAGAGTTTCGAGAGCTCTAGCAACTGCAAAACGTCGGTCGATTCGTTGACCTGGCATCCAAAGTACCCGTCCTCCAAATTTAGAAAGAATACATCTCTCTTCGGCCCTCGACTGAATCCTTTTTGTGATTCGGCCTGCAAGGTCATGATTTAAAACTAGGCCGCATTCGCCACGCGAGAAATTGATTAGAAAATTATTCGAATCATTCTTACCGGACACGAAGACAAGATTATCCACGCCACAAACGGCCAAAGATGTTTCATCTTTGCTGAAAAACCATGAATCATCGATGAATATTCCGAGTCGTACAAGAGTATCAAAAAACGAGGACATCGGGATCAATAATGATAAACATTGTCAGAAACGGTTTTTATTCGTCGATTTACATACGCGGGATTACAGTATTAAACGTTTCAAAATGATGTTCTTATCGATAAACGCAATGTTTTATTTATACACTAATTACATTTAAATTAATTCCCTCGCTAACGAGTAACATCTAGATTAGCGCGCGTAAAAACGTGGACTGAATAATCAGCCTCCCCATTCATTTTTACGATTCCCCGTTTCATCGATGAATTCATTCGCCGCTTCTAAACCACGACCAAGAAAAGAGGGGCAAATAAATCATCCCTTGCCACGCGAATAATTGCTGCTTCGCCGCCGGCAACTCCCTACAATTATTCGCATCGTCCGGGAAAAAAAGGTCGATTCAATTTGGTGGCGCAAGCTCTCGGATAATAATTTTTCCATCACAAATTGGCCCTTTCCTCGCGAGAAATGTCAATGGCAGGAAACTATTAAGGAATCTAATCATTATCGCGAGGGAATCTGGACGGAAAAAAAAAGAAGTCGGGCAATCAGCTCGGAGTAGTTTGCTCGGCGCGCGGTTGTTGGATGTAACGAACAAATACCTGCAGCGTCGAAGGTGGAGGACGCGAAGAAAGAAGCCCGGGAACGAGGTGGGAGGAGTTTGAGTACGATGCACCTGTGAACCCTCCCTACCGAACCCTCCTACTTTGCCTCTTCTTCGGCTACCGCCGCTTCAACCCCAACATCCGCAAAGCGCACTATACAGTTACGTATATTGCAGTTACGATCGCTAATACGTGCTAATGACGATACTTTATGATGCCCTTTTTAATGAATGGTACTTGGCCATTTTTACGCGAGCTTGTAATTGATTCCGTCGTTCCTAGCGGGGGATTAATTAGAGACGAACAAAGTACTGTACGAGCCGAGCATTAAAATTAATTTTTTCCCGTGACGCAACTGACTCGCTTCTTTTTCCGAATGAGAAAGTCAACAGAGATGTAATGCCGGTAATGATTTTTGCGCATTACGATGATGGCCATTTTCCGTAAACACCGTGTTACGATAAAAAGGCGTTTATCGATGATTTATCGTCATCGATCGTTGGATCCATTTCATTCCGAGAATGATTTGCGCAAGTTTTCGAAAAGGGAAATGAATCCTTTTGTTTAGGATCGCGTTGGCCGTGTAATGAGGTTAAAAATGGCTTGTTTTTATGTAAAAAAGGGAGCGACGACAAACACGGGATAGAGTTACGACTCGTTACACTTTTCCACGTCTTATTACACGCACAACCGCAGCCTTAGCGCTGGAACGTCTCGTTCTAATCAATGGCCTCGCGCAAAATCCGTAATTACAATTATCCCTGTATTCTCAGGAGGAGCACTGTTATAAAAGTCGTCGCAATAATCACGATTCAAGGTCGGCCGTGGGTGAGACGAGCACCGGATGTGCGTTACAGAACAACTGACACTCGAGCCATTATTTTACATCCTTTTTACTTCTAATCAAAGCGTGTCCCGCGGACAATTACCGCGTATGGAAGTGCAAAATTATTTCTCGGAAATTAATTTCACCGCCGACTAATTAATTGCCCCGCTAATCGATAAACTTTAACGCACTCGGGGATTTTTATGCACTTTCTCGAAGCTGCTTATTATGCGATTGATGGTACGTAATTGGACATAAATTAAGCCAAGACCGGAGGACCTGAAATCCACGTGCTTTATCATACGCTTTCATTAACATAAACGAGGCTGAGTTTAGATCATTCCTCGTCCCACACGCGTGGGATTATTGCAAAAGTTTATACCTCGATGTGTCATTCGCGGACGACGAAATGGAAGATGACAAACTTCCTTGGATTCGAAAGTTGTCACGCGCAAAAATATAACAATGAGCGAGGCCTCGATAATGGCATGCAAAAAAGCGCTTTGGGAATGCGAAATGAATAAACATTCGTCGGGGGGGATTTATAAAAAGATTAGATTAAAGAAATGCGGGGACCGGTCGATAAATCGCGACATTCTCGTTTCTCCGGGCGCAAAAAGTCGCTGAATAATTGAAAAATTTGCAGATGTCGAAGCCTCGTAAAAAAGTGACGCGCGAATGCGGGGGTGGATCCGAGAACTTTATAAAAGCGACGATTAGTAAGCGCGTTTCCCGTCGCCCACGATGCGATCTTTTAAGGAAGCTTGCTCGCGAAAGTATTCATCTCGATTCGCCTCCTGAAATGCTAATGTCGCAGAATCGAGAGGAGATGCAGAGAAAAAAAAACCGTGCGAATTCGCGATTTCGTTGCTTTTCCGTTGCCTCACGCATAAATATTCATACGCAGCTAATTAAAGATGCGAGCGGCGGCTTTCTCTCATTGTTCGTCGTATGTTTACTCGGAATTTGAAAAGCCAAGTTTTTCATTCGCGCGTAACGGCTTTTCACAGCTCCGAAGGGGTTCGAGCAAATCGCTGAATCGTCCCGCGAGCAAACGGAACATTCCTGAGGTTCTTCCGGGTTATTAACGCCGGAGGCGTGATTTCGTTTTCCCGGGCTCTCTGGCACATTTACAAGTCATATTTTTTACGAAACGAACGTTTGCTGTGTCTTATTTCCAGCGTTTCGTCAAAAGATCGACGAAAACTCCATTTCTCCTCGTATTTTTCGGCTTTTGCCTCATTATATCAGTTACACCATCCAAATTTCCAGAAAGCAAGACGATTCTCATACAAAACACGATCGGATGTTAAACATCCGGCATGAATCAGCAGCCGAAGCGATGGAGTAGCTCGCCCACTCTTGAAAAATCGAGAGAACGGCGAGGAACGAAAATGAGATAAATTCGTAGCCGCGAGTGAAAGTCAGCGGCGGCGTACTTCGTTATTGTCGAGTGCATAAGCGCCGAGCGCGTGGGCATTGTTGCTGCTTCGAATCTGGCACGCATTCACGAAATCGGGCGCGAGAGGCTCAGGGTTAAGAATTTCGCTGCCGCCCACGGCCGATGCGCCGCGGTGAAAGTGCATAGAAAGGGGACGGATTTCGATGACTTAACACGCATCGGGAGTAGGCCGCCGATTTTGCCCGCGAAAAAGAGCGATTCTTTCGAAGCGTTTGAAATGACGCAACGCGGATCGCGTTCCGTCACGCGTGAGGAAGAACAATTACCAAAAAGCGAGGCTTTTATATTCCCTTGCGCCACGCTCGTTGAATTTTAATGAGGCTCGCGTGCTAAATTAATGCTAGCCTTAAATTTGAATTTAACAAATGCTTTGTTACGAGAGAAAAGTCTTTGTCGTTGGCGTGCGCGCGGTTTATCGAAGGCCCTTGGGATTGAGACATTTTCCGCCTCGAAATGTTGTTCCTCGTAAAGACGTGCGGTTTAAGGGCATTATGTAACGACGTAATAGAGCGGGAAAAAAAAGGTTCTCATGACCTTCGAGAGCGTGTACTGTACAATGCAAGTCGCGGCTTCCGCATAACCAATGAGCGCCGTAAGATTCGCCTTAACAGCCACTTCTGCTCGAAACTAGACTGCGCCGTAACCATAGTTGCGTTCTTTAAAAAGTAATAACAGTGATTTTCGCCATGAAACGCAGCTGCCGACGCGAGTACGAGTTTTGTAACGGCCTTTTAACGTCGTCTCGGGACAGGCAGTCTTTTGCTTTTGGCGACAGACTCGTTTTTCCCGCGGACATCTCCATTTTTTGGCGAAATTATTTTGAAAACATTTGATTTCCCGGCTGAAAATTTTGTATTGAAATAAATAACTTCCAATTAAATCGTGAACGTTCCAAACCGATTTTCCAAGCATTAAAAGATCAGCTCCGACGCAATTAGATGCACAATTACACGTCATTTCCGATGAAAAGTCGCATCGTCACGAGGAGATGAGAAAATTGTAAAATCGATCGAAAATTGTGAAACCGCGTGAAAAAGTGTTCTGGTATTCAAAGCGCGCCTCGTCATGAAATCCGATCGATCAGACGCGATGCATTTGGAACGCGCGAGTTTTTCTTTTACGTGGGAAATGAGACATGGGCGTTTAACGAGATACGCTTTGTCAATAGCCGCGGAATCGTTTGACCCAATAATTGCAAAACATTTTTTCACGATCGCCAAGGTAGTCCTCGGCGATGATGTTATCGAGTGCATTGGATTATATAAGTCGCGGTCATTTCCCACGCGATGAGTTCGTCATCGGATTAAAATACAAGCATTACAACGGGCTTTATCGAATCGCCAATTTACGAGCATTAAATTAAGACGTTTGCAAATAATCGTAAAAAAGGGCAGCTTCCGTAAATCCAAAGTCAAAAGCCCGCAGGATTTATCAATCGCGATTAATATCGTAAACGAGGCTTTATTACGTCGCGGTATGTACTGTTAGTAAAGATACCGTCCCAAGAGCATCGGCCATGAGCCCAATTATTTACTTATCACCGTTAAGCATCCGATATTCCGATAGGGGCATTATTCAATGTCAAAATGTCGATTACGCGCACGCAACATTCCAGGATCATAGAACGTGTGCTTTATTTCGTATGTATATGAGCGGCAAAGCTGAGAGCTCGCGCGCGATAATTCCGTTATTCGAAAATACAAGCGTCGCGGCTTACACGGGCTTTATACACACACGACGCATGCTAGACTCCAAATATGGCGAGACGTTACTGAACTGGACGTCGTACGTAGTTACTACACGAGGCCGGCGCTGTTGCAAGCATTGAACTCTCGGTCGACCAGTCACCGGTTAAGGATTCGCCGTGAATAAGGAGCTCGAGCGATGCGGCGTATCACCTACGCGTAACTGTATGCCCCGAGTGTACGGCAATTATAATCATAGCGCCTCGGACGTTTTTTTACCCCGATCGCCCTTTTTTTCCGTCGTGGAGAAAAATTACCGTACCGTATGGTAATTCGATCGTTTCGCGCCGAAAGATTGGAAAGTTGTACGGCGTTTTGGAAAATCGGCTGGTAAAACAGAGCGAATGGATTCCTTTTTAGGTGGATCGATACTTTAATGCAAGGGTGAATTAGAAAAAATATTTATAACGCAACGTCATTAATTACATTTCATATGCCAGTATTGCAGACGATTTTTCCGTGATCCGCGGTGGAATCAGCGTTGTTTTTTCTCATTTTTTTGTTTGTTCATGAATTGTTGAGTCGAGCATAATTAGTTGTAAATTCTTTGCACTAATGAAGAAACGAGATAAAAGTGTGAGAATCGTAACATTGAATTGACTTATTCACACAAAAAATTGTGTAGTTTATTCCGTTGTAAAATACAGTGGAAACTTGATTGTTTTTTATTGCTTGATAAATAATTTAAAATTTCTTCCGAGGCTAAAATTTGAACGATAAAGATCATGTGAATTCGCATTAATTTAGAGTATTTTTTGAACGCTTTTCCTTCAAGCAATTAAGGTGGATCGATACTTTAATGCAAGGGTGAATTAGAAAAAATATTTATAACGCAACGTCATTAATTGCATTTAATATGCCAGTATAATTTATTTAACAACATCTTCTTCTTCACGAAAAAAAAT
>JABFQM010003436.1:0-11749 GCA_022816865.1 Zelostemma sp. ZL-2020
AAATAAACATTTTTCTTTTAAAAAACTGTTAAAATTTGCAATTGTTCGTCACGAGCATTTTTGTACAATTTTTTCACTCGCGTATTTTTTTTCATGAAGAAGAAGATATTGTTGAATAAATTATACTCACATATTAAATGTAATTGATTATGTTGTATTATAAAATTTTTTTCAATTCGCCCTTGCATTAAAGTATCGATCCACCTTAAACAAATTTGTAGCTCGCCCTTTTGCAAATATTCAGGTTATGTAATTATTAACAATGACAAATTCTCTGACAGTTGATCGATTCCCATTTTCATACGCGTTCTATCGCATTTAATGTTTTTATATGTTTTTATTATCAAATCTTCCGTTTTTTATTTTCTAAAAATTATATCGCGGTGTAAAAAATGGTCAGTGATTTGAGATTTGCCAATTATGAACAATGGATTCCTTATTGGTGAGCTGAACCGTTTACTTTCGAAATGAAAATATGTGAAAATCGTGCCCGCAGAATTACTCATCTGTACGATTAAACCGCAATTAAAGTAATCATCGGCAACTGTTTCTTTCCGGTATATCGACAACTCGAAATCGAATTTCGTATTTCTCAAACTTAAATTCCAAATTATGACGAAAAAAACTGGCAACTCGACAAAAATGACTTCGGTTTCGTTACCTTCGCTTTTTCAATTGTTGCCTTCGCACAACGAGGCGCCTGCGCGAATAATTTAACTAAGAAAGCCGAACCTGCAAGGGAGCTTGACCCTTGGTCAATGGCGAGAATAAAGACAGTGAGGCTTTCAGTCTTTGTCGTGTTAGCATGTTGTTCACGCAACAATTTTCTTTGCCATGTCTACCGAAGTATAAAAAGTGTGTATCCCCGTACAAAATGAAACAAACAAACCGAAATTCAAAAAACTGAATAACCTTTCCCACAAAAATTCATTTTACGAATGTTTCAAAAACTTTCTTCCGATTTCGTGCCTTTTTACATTGAAATGGTCGTTGATTTTGTGCGTAGGTCGCGTGCTCCAAGCAAGGCAATGGAACGATACAACATTGAAAGGATATCGTGTATAGGACAGGGCTCTTACGGTGTCGTTTTCAAAGTTACATATCTATTTATTTATTCCGTTATAAAATGATAATTCATGGTGAATATTTCGGTATTAATTGTATTTTTCTACCAATTTTAGGCAGAGACAGACAAACCGGAAAACTCGTCGCGGTGAAGAAGTTCCAACAAACCGAAGACGACCCTCTAATACGAAAAATCGCGCTGAGAGAAATCCGGCTTCTCAAGGTCTCAATATGTCCAAATTTCTTCACAAGATCGACCTTTTATGCACTTTCTATTTTTATTTTGTTCTGAACTTTTGCATGCTTTTGTACTTTGATTTGGTAGAGTTAATTACTCGGCAAGCAATTAAAAATGAGTATCGTGTCAACAAACTCCAAAATTATCGACGCAATTAAAATTAATCTCGAATTTTCCGGAAATCGATTCGAGTAACTTTGGTTAAAAATCAGTCGGTTATCGGATTTCTTTGAGGTTCAAGAGTAAGTCGCCCTCGAGGTCATCGACCTCCTTCAACTCGTTATGCTGTAACGCGAAGCACATCGTTTATATCTGCATGAGCGTATAAACATTTTTATCCGCGATAAACTCCGCGCATAATTCGAATCACGAAAATGCAAAAGAATTATAAACGATAAATGCAATAATGCAAAGTGCAATGAACCGTGAAATTTTTCGCAGTTTTCAAACAAATTTTAAAAGCTTGATTCTACAACGAATAAATAATGCTGAATAACTTTGGAATCAGCGAAATATTTAATAGAAAAATAATTTTGCCGACTTCATATTCAGATTAATTATCAACGACTGAACTTTTCCAAGTATAAATTCCAAAAAAAAGTCAAAAACTGTTATAAAAGTTATAAAATGCGCGTGCAGGGGATTTTTCACTTCCTGAAAATGCAGCACTTTTTATTACCAAGCTCTTTATTTTGGCCGTAAAATAGATCGAAATAATTGAAAGGGTTGAAGAAATTTTTGATCGAAAGCAAAAAAATTTCCGCGAAGTAAATAAGAGAAGGGGAGGTATTGGCAGCGAATGAGAGTCGCATACATATATAACGAACTGCAACAACGAGAACTGGCCGCTGGTCAATACCGGTAGCGGTCAATATCTTGGCGTGTTCCGAATACGCCATCCCTTATCGTGCTGTTTGCTCATGCATACTCGAAATGACTGCCACGCCATAGCCTCTGACATTTGCCCCCAAGGTTTCTTCCTGCGCATGAAAAAGGATCTACAATTCACATTTTCCTTCCATTAACAAAGGAAAAAATGCCCAAGGTCCCGACTCATTAAAACCGCATAAACCGCGAAATATTCCAACCTTTAAAAATGCAAAACTGGCAATTTGAAATTCCCCCGAAAAGGTCCTTGAATTTTTATCAGCTCCGGAGGAAAAACAATAACAATTTCGTCGTTAAAATTGGGTAAATGCAAAGGACGATTTTGCTCTTTCAGAATTTAAAGCACCCGAATATCGTGAATTTGCTCGAGGTGTTCAGGAGGAAAAGGAAGCTTCATTTGGTCTTTGAATACTGCGAGAACACGCTTCTGCACGAAATGGACAAGTACTCCAAAGGTTGCCCGGACCTTACAACGAGGCAGTACACGTGGCAAATTTTGCAAGGAATCGCGTACTGCCACCGTCTGGGCTGCGTGCACAGGGACGTTAAACCGGAAAACATCCTGATCACAGCAGACGGGGTCATCAAACTCTGCGACTTTGGCTTCGCGAGGATGTTGAGCCCCGGAGAAAATTACACGGAATACGTGGCCACAAGGTGGTACAGAGCGCCCGAGCTGCTGGTAAAAATAAAACTATTGAAAATAAAAAGAATCCAAAATTTTCACGTAACGTTATTTGAAAATTGGGGCAATTTTTCTGTACAAACTTGCAGCGGAATGAGCTCAACTTTTTGCCGGGGATTTTGCAATTGACGACCGAGAAAAAATACACGTTTTTTTAATTTTACTGTATTTATAATATTTTTTCGTTTTTTGTTGTATTTTATGTAGTTTCGTGAGTATTTTTTCTAGTTCACGGTAATTCTTTGGATTTTTATGTTTTCGAATTTTTTTGGAATTTCGTAATTGTTGGTAATGTAATTTTTACATTTTTCCATGTTCGCTACGGAAGCGACGATTGCGGTGTTTGATTAACATCAGCTCGCTGCAATTAACTCGATCGCGAATAATTACTGTGGAATAAGAATCACTATAAATAGATACAGTTCATGGCAAAAAACTGGAATTTTCTTACGTTATCTTCATTCTCATTAACTTTATCGTCGTACGTTGCTGCGTTAGTCTCTGCATTGTACGCATTTTTTTCAACTTCAACCGATAAACATAGTGAAAATAATGACTTCCAAATAATTCTGTCACTGTTTATATAAATTTCTTTTGTTGTCTACTGGGATTTCTTTTAATTTCAAAACGAAAAAATGTTGTGATGTTCTCAGGTAGGAGATACGCAATACGGAACCCCAGTGGACGTTTGGGCCATCGGTTGCGTGTTCGCAGAGCTAATCCGGGGCGAAGCGCTCTGGCCCGGGAAATCCGACGTCGATCAATTGTACCTGATAAGAAGGACCTTGGGCGACCTTCTGCCGAGGCACATGTCCATTTTTCAGCAGAACGAATTTTTCGCCGGCGTCACATTGCCCACGCCGCAAAATACCGTTTCCCTGGAGAATAGTTTGCCCAAAGGGCCCAGCGTAACAGTTCAAGTACGTTCAATTTCACTCGTTCGAAGAAAGATTTGAATTTTCAAAGTTTTTCTCATTCGGACAGATCGAATTTCTGAAAAAGTGCCTGGACAAAGATCCGAACGAAAGATGGACGTGCGACAAATTATTGCAGCACGAGTACTTCAACAATTTTCATTACAAAATTCCGGAAGCCGAACAAGATGAGTTTGAGAAGGTGAAGAAATTTCGGGACAGATCGAGGGTGAGTATCGTTGGGCGAATTGCGAGCCGATAATTTCCTTCTTTTTAAAGCTCTCGTTCGAATGGATATTGTTCTCTTTGCAGAACTCGAATTACAGCAACATTTTGCCGCAACTTCCAAAAGCGAACGTGTTTTCTCAAAGTCACAACAACCACGACAGTTCATTGAGAAGCTCGTCGCATCACAATACTTTCGAGCATTTGCCCACGATACGCGGGTGAAATTGGCCCCTCCTGTGATTCGCGATAACGACTTGTAAATGAGCGATGTGTTGGTATCTACAATTGCATTTATCACTTTCTCGAAAATGCGATGTTTTATTCATTTACAAAGCATTCCCATATCGTGCAATATTTTTTTGTACAAAGAATCTCGAGGAATAAATCGAGGATGATATTTCTTGACGAAAAACTGTGCGGCTTTTTTCAATCCCAGACATTTCATGGTATTTTAAAGCAATAAACGCCGTGGTAAAAGTTGCTTTGAAACAGTGTTGCAAAGCAGGTTTTGCTTGGGTTAAATGACATGGAACTTGACTCTTCGCCCGACCTTCATTTCAACACTGGTTTTTGCGCGAGGTACATCGAGAAGTCGCTCCTCAAACTTTGTTGTTTCTTATTGCAAACTTTGCTGTTTGAAAGGTTCAAAATCAAGCGGTATGTTAATTCATCGGTAAGTAAAATATATCGCACAATTGCTAGCAAATAGAATTTTTATCGTAATTATAAAAGAAAGGTAAGTGTACGTGCCAAGCCCAAATTTGGAGCTACGAAATCTTGAATCATTCTTTTGCAAAACCAGATACTAAAATCATTTTTACAAGTTTTTAAATGCCAACGAATGAGTCCAGAGAAATGATTTGTTTTATTGATTTCGGGATAAAAGAGTTTCCTAAGCAACGTTTTGTAATTAATTGAATTTCAAGCGATGGTTCTTTCGGTTCCAGCGCATTTTTAGCTTCTGGCTTTTATCTGGCAATGATGTTGTCGCATAAAGTTTCGGCTGAGAAAAGTATAAAACTTTCTTCAGGCTGGGACATGCCTTCAGTGGGCCTTGGAACTTATAAGGTAAAATCGCGACAAAAATTCTTAGAATACAAAAAAGGGAAAGTGTTGAACCTTCGAACGGTTGTACCTCGAAACATTGCGTTTTTTGGCTCGCCAATAATTATTTTTTACGCTGAAAATCTCCGTATCTTTCTAACAAAAACGAGCATTGAAAATTAAAAAATGCAAATACTCGACAACTTTAGATACCACTGGAATCAATGGATGAGGTAATAAACGTTGCTTTACAAAACGGTTATCGACACATCGATACGGCAACTGATTACGAAAACGAACAAGCCATTGGAAACAGTTTGAAGAAATGGTTCGCGAAAGGTGGAAAACGCGAGGATTTATTCATCACGACAAAAGTATTTTTGGGAATTCGTTTAAGAGAAATACGGAAACTACTTCTTACTGACCAAATGTCAAAAATGCCATTTCATTTTGACGCAACCGCGATTGAAGAAACAAAAAATCGATGTATCATTTAGATTTTTTTAGCACATCAACAATCAACGGTGAAAATAAAACAGCGTTTTTGAGACTTGGTCAATGAAAAGGAGTTTACGGAATCTTCTTGATAATGGAAATATTATATCACGAAGAAATTTATCGGGAACGAAATGTTCACAGTTACCGGTCTACGGCAATAGAGCTGAAGACGTAGAAAAATTTTTGACACTGTCATTGAAAAATCTGGGCATGGACTACGTCGACATGTACTTGATTCACATGCCATTTTCTTTCATTCCGGACCCAAATAAGTTGACTTCGGCGGAGAACGAAGACGGAAGTGTGGTCTTGGACTTGCAAACTAATCATCTTTCCACTTGGAAGGTACCGAAATTGATCTCCTTCGCTTTAAAGTGCATTTCAATTCAACAATTTTATACGTAACGTCGAAAAACTTGCAGGAAATGGAAAAACAGGTCGAAAAAGGCCGCGCGAAATCGATCGGTCTGAGCAACTTCAACGAGACGCAAATTTTGGACGTATGGAACAACGCGAAGATCAAGCCGAGCAATTTGCAGGTAAAAATCATGCTCGTAATTACACCGACGTTTTCGACAAACGCGGCGATTGCTGGATTCGAATTTTCCAGGTGGAATGTCATGCTTTTCTTCAGCAAAAGCTGCTTCGTGATTTTTGCAAGCAGCGCAATATCGCGGTGACCGCGTACAGCCCGCTGGGTTCGCCTGGGAACAAATTCGTACCGAATTTGTTCAATATCCTCGAACTCGATACAGTGAAAAAAATCGCCGCTGATCGCAACAAAACTTCGGCGCAAATTCTCCTGCGTCATTTGGTTCAAAAAGGCATCATCGTTATTCCGAAAAGCGCGAATCCTGAAAGAATCAAGCAGAATAGTGAGATTTTCGATTTCAATTTGAGCGACGCGGAAATGAAGGACTTGGACAACTTGGACAAGGGAGCTCGAGGAAGAATGTTCGATTTCTTGTTTTCCAAAGGGTAAATTCGCAAGAAAGCTTTTGTTTCGTCGATTATGGTGAAATTTAATTGTGCTTTTTTCCAGGGTGGAGAAACATCCGTTTTATCCGTTCTTCGAAGAATTGAAGAACAAGACGACTTCGAGCAATTAAGAAAAAGACTTCGATGATTCAATTAAAAAAATCATGATGTCAAACTCTCGGTTTCATGAAAAATCAATTTTCTCAATTTATTTTCGCGTATTATCTCATTTTTTTGTATTTTCCTTCGGGAAATGCTCGACAATGCAAAATAAAAAAAAAGCATCTTAATCTTTTAGCGTATCTTATTACCCCGAGTTGAAACTGCAGGTGGCATGCGCGTAAATCGCCAATTTCGCGCACACGCAAATGCAATTCGACTGTTTCCCCAGAAAAATGTTACTCGATGTTTTCTTGTTTCCTTGACATTTGTGATAAGTTTTATAAAATCGCCCGATCAAGAGCCATTAATATCGTTACAAAACAATTCATTGCCCAGTTCAACGCGTCAAATTATAGCTTAAATCCCCTTGTCACCCCAATTCGCAATTTATCAACGTTGATTCAATCCCAAGTAAGGTTACGCGAAAATTCTGCTCCAAATTTTCCGTCGCAAAAAATCCCGATTATTCGTTCCTCAATTGTCAATTTAATTTACACGATCGAAGTTTTCCATACATTTTGTTGTTATTAAAACGGCAAAATTGCATTGGCCATTGAAAGGAAATTAAATCGGGGTTTAAATAAGCGAAAGTGCTAAAATGATGCGGAGATTTTGCGCTATGGTGCAGCAGGGATAATTGCTATAAATAACGCCGTTGTGCTTTCAGCGTGTTTTTCACTTCGAGCATCTACCTAGCTCTGACACTAGTTTGTAGAAGAGGAATGGCAACGAAGTCTGTGAGGTTGTCTTCTGGACACGAAATGCCTGGTATTCTCATCTTTTTCACAATTTTATAAATTAGGTTCTGAATAATTTCGATTATTTTCATTCCAAATGGGGATCAAGTCGTCGGCTTAGGAACCTGGAAGGTAAAAAACGCAAATTTGTACCCTTCGGCCCGCTGAAACAAGCAAACAATGAAAATAAAAATTCTGATTGAAAAAATGTCGATGCTTGAAATGTGTACACGTCGATGGAACTTGTAGAGTGGTTTCTATTACGTAAAATAAAATGTCCGATGTTTACAGAAATTCTTTGATTTTTCAGGCAAAACCCGAAGAAATCGAAAAGGTCGTGAATACTGCATTGGACTGTGGTTATCGACACTTCGATACAGCGTTTAATTATGGCAATGAACAAGCCATAGGAAACAGTTTGAAAAAATGGTTCGCGAAAGGAGGGAAACGCGAGGATTTGTTCATCACGACGAAAGTATTTGAAAAATCTTATTTACGAGTTCCAAAAATTACAAACTTGCCATTTCATTTAAAAAACGCGTTTCAGTTACCAAATTTTGGCAACAGAGCATCGGACGTACAAAAGTTTGCTAATCTATCGTTGGAAAATCTGGGCTTGGATTACGTCGACATGTACTTGATTCATATGCCTTTTGCTTTTATCCAAAATTCGAGCGATTTCTCCCCCGCAACGAATCCTGATGGCACGTTCATATTAGATCTCGAATCGAACCCGATTTCCACGTGGAAGGTCTGAAAAAATGGATTGTTTCAACATTAGAAAGCTCAACAATTTCGTATAACATTCAAAATGATCCGCAGGAAATGGAAAAACTGGTCGAAAAAGGCCGCGCGAAATCGATCGGTCTGAGCAACTTCAACGAGGAGCAAGTTTTGGGAGTGTGGAACAGCGCGAAAATTAAACCGAGCAATCTGCAGGTACAAATTATCAATTTTCTCAAACTCGGCGATTCCTGAATTCGACATTTCCAGGTGGAAGCGCACGCCTACTTCCAGCAAAAGCCACTTCGCGATTTTTGCAAGAAGCACGACATCGCTTTTACCGCGTACAGTCCACTGGGTTCGCCGGGGGCTCAAATACATTTCAAAACGAAGTACAATTACACGCTGGACAACTTCCCGGATCTCCTTGGACTCGACGCGGTCCAAAAAATTGCAGCCGATCACAAAAAAACCTCGGCGCAAATTCTCTTACGACACTCGATACAAAACGGGAACACCGTCATCCCAAAAAGCTCATCTTTGGAAAGAATCAAACAGAACATTGAAATTTTCGACTTCAATTTGAGCGACGAGGAAATGAAAATGCTCGACGATCTGGACCAGGGACCTCATGCAAGGATTTTCAATTTCTTGTTTTTCAACGGGTACGAAAATTGGAATAAACTTCTTTTCTCTTCGGCGATTAAGGAATTTGATATCCGGTTGTTTTCAGGGTCGAAAAAAGTCCGGATTATCCGTTCAAAGAGGAATTAGTGTAAACTGTTCGAGACGCGATACCACGTGAGAAGTGTTCAACAACGAAGAGAAAAAAACCCACCATTCAATTAAGCCTGTACAACATTTTGCGTTGCATTCGGTGCTGCAGCTCTCCGCGCCGGATCATTGTGTTAATAACTTTGTAAATAGCGCGTTCGGGATAGTTCCCGTCCATGAAACGCTTTACAATCACGTCTACCGAAACTTGATTTCCAATGGGAAACAGTACTTTCATCTTTTTTTCTATGTTAATCAAAGTCTCGTGATCCTCGTTGGAAGTGAAGCCTTCGACACCTGCAGAAATGCATGTTCAAATAAATACTATTTCCAAGTTAAAGTTTCCAAAGAATTCGTATTTTGTAACCTGACAGTGATCCGGTCATGGCAGCGTCTATTGTGGAAACTTGGAAAAGTCGAAGAGACTCGTTAACGTGGACGTTCGTCGCGAAAGGCTCCAGCCTCATTTTGGCCAAGGACTCGGAAATACGAATGATAGCTTCGAGCTGACGAATGGTTATAGGAATAGCTAGTTTTTTGTCCTGGCTCAACTCGTGATCCCCGGTTTCTTTGCGCATCATCACGTACTGGTTTTTCAATTTTTCTCCTGCTTCCGGACTCAAACGTGGACCACACCGTCTAGAAAGAAAAGAAATACGGTTTATAAACGAAGACAATTACGTTCCGGGTAAACAAATTGAACCTTACTCTCTACAGTAACGAATGTACTTCGTCAGCACGCTTAAGGACAATTCACCCTCCACGTGCTGTTCAGTAATTTGCCCGGCGTTTGCGTGTAATTGCAGAACGTGCTTCGCCAAAGTTATGTCCCTCTCTTTCTCGTGCTCATCTTTCACGATGAAAATCATGTCAAAGCGCGACAATATCGTCGGCATAAAGTCGATGTTCTCCTCGCCCTTGATGTCATCCCAGCGACCAAAAACGGAATTGGCCGCGGCCAAAATCGAGCAGCGCGTGTTCAACGTTGTAGTGATGCCGGCTTTCGCGATGGAAATCGTTTGCTGCTCCATCGCCTCGTGGATCGCGACTCGATCATCCTCTTTCATTTTGTCGAACTCGTCGATGCAAACGACGCCGCCGTCGGCCAGGACCATGGCACCGCCTTCCATCACGAAATTTCTCTGCAAAATATTGTGTCGTGATTAAAACTGCTGTTTAGCTTTTCGATTTTCCAGTTACCGTGGCTGGGTCTCTGTTCACCGACGCGGTGAGACCCGCGGCCGAGCTTCCTTTTCCCGAAGTGTATACTCCGATGGGGGCAACTCGCTCCACGAATTTGAGCAGTTGAGACTTGGCGGTACCCGGATCTCCGAGCATCAAAACGTTGATGTCGCCTCGCCGACACAGACCGTCGGGCATTTTCTTTCTTGATCCACCGAACAATAAGCAGGCTATGGCTTTCTTCATGTCGGTCACGCCGAAAATACTAGGGGCGATGCTTTTCGATATTCTTTCGTACAAATCTGGATCCGAGGCCAAACGCCGGAACAAGGCCTCTTCCTCCGTTGTAATTGGCGGATGAATCGCTGGAATAAAGTTTCGTTTAGTACATTATATCAAGCATCGGAAAGCTACTTAGAAATTAATTACAGGTTCCGCTGCCGTCGCCTTCTACAGCGATGCCAACCACGCGGAGATAAGGAGAGCGAACGCCGACCAAAGCATTGTCCTTGCTCCCCGTTCTTCTGTTCGACACGGTAACTTTTTTGATGCAAAAGATTCCAAGGATCAAAGCTCTGTTTCCTGGGACTATTCGGTCGCAAAGGTAGCGGTCGCAGTAGAGCTGCAGATGTCGTGGCATTTCTCCCTGGGGAATGAATTCGGGAAGTTCCTGGAGCTTGAGCGTTTGGTAATCGACGCACGTGCATTTGTCCGGCATGACAAAGTACGGATCCAATGGACATTGCGGTCTTCCCGTTTGTTCTCTACAAAGATTAGAACATGGTTATTACAATTCTTACTTATTTCAAGCAAGTTCGAGTCTTACGTCGAGCATTTTCTGGGTAAAGTGTAACCTTCCAGACCAGGTTTTATGTGAATGTCCGGAATTATATTTTTGCACGATCGACACTGGATTTTTATCTTTGTCGCTTTGGCTCTGATGCCTGAGGCTGAGACGATGATCCCTGGTACTTTTATCAGCTTCGATACAATGTCGGGCTGTAAATAATTGAAAAAGCATTTAGAAAATTGCCGCTCAAGATGCAAAATCTTGGTATACCTTCATTCCTCGTAGAGAATTGGGGTTCGAATCGGAAGATAAGAGAACTTGGATTTCCTGGACAGTTTTTTCACCTTCAGGCCTCGGCGCGGTGACTTCGTCGGCCACGTCTTTTGCCGCATCCTCGAACACGGGCAAATACTCCGTGGGATGTTTGTACAATTTCTCGGCGAGGGATTCGTCGAAAGCAGCCAAGTCTTCCAAATTGACGTCGACCCAGTATTGACCGACATTGTAATTACGCTTCAGCGTGTCGCTAAAAAAATTGATAAATTTAGTAAAATGTTCATAGCCTCGATGTAATAATGTCGCATAAAAACAAAAAATTGTGTTATTGTAACGCCCAGAAATCGAAATAAACTTAGAAAAATGAGTTTTCAAAGCGAAATCTCGCAATACCGATATTTGTAGTTGAAATTCCCTTCGTGAAACTGCCGCAGAAAATCTTTGAACTTTTTTTTCGACGACAAAATATTCGTGGTGTTCGTTTCGCGCTCGTCCTGCGGCTCAAAATTGTCCGAGAAAAATAACGCGGGATTGTCGAAACCCTCCATTGTTCCAATTCAAAGGTAA
>JABFQM010003437.1:0-11746 GCA_022816865.1 Zelostemma sp. ZL-2020
CACAATTAAGTTTTTTAGGGTTTTTTGAGTGATTTTGAACCGGAAATAAGGTTTTATTACCAGCTCCAAACCATGCAGCGTTCGTCCATGTCGAAATACGTGTTAATGTACAAAACGTTTCTCCACCAAAATCGTTCGCATGTCTCGTGATCTCGCGCTGGTAATTCTATCAGAGCGTGATCGTGATTCCATTTCATGGAAACTTGAAGGAGCAAAATGATCAAAAGATACGGCGGCGTGAGTCGTAAATATCGGTACCCCATCATCCCTAAAAATTGCATGACTTTCCCGCAGGGACCTTGGGTAATCTTCTTCTCTTTCATTATTCTTTTCGCGACCGTGCGGAAGTAGAGGAAGGACACCAAGCAACCGCTTAAACATCGAAATCGCTTATCAGTTAATCGAACGAAATGGCAATTACGAGGAATCGCTGTACCTTATTACGAAGAATGTGTCGACTGCGTAATTACCGTTACTTATGGTTTGATAAAAAAAATCCTCTTCCGCCCTTTTTCGGTACATATTGTTATCTGCGAATGCGAATCTTTCTTATCAGAACGGAATGTTTTATCGGCTTCTTAATTATTGCTCTCGTTAAATTTTGATTCGATAATTTTAGTGATAAGGGCATGGTTCTTATCACCTGAGATTTCATTGACTATCAAACAAGTGTGGACTAAGATAACCCACAACATCGAATAAAACCGCAAACCGTGGATCGGCGCTAAAGTATCGATTCCCACATCGAAACTCGTGACCTTCGAAATGTTGAGGAGTAAACTGAATGATAACAGAGCCTCTGATAAGGGCTTGGGCTCATTTTTCGTGTTGCACAGATCTGGAAATCGGGATGAATCTCAGCGAGTGAAAGAAATCGAGGTTTTTTTCGTTTACCTAGAGAACCATTGTGGGTTTTAATAGACCATATCTTGGAGAGCTTGAAACTGAGTTTTTTTGGACGCTGGATCTCTGGGATTGCGTTTCGCCTCGCTATTTGATCTTCGCGTAAAACCTTGTATCTCAAGGCGATGTCGTAAATTGTTCCGGAGACGATGAAAAGTGTTACGAACGCGAAGACCAGCCTGGAAGTTGACGTTTCGGCGTACAGATGTGCGTTGGATTGTCAGCGTTTAGGGGTCGATTTGAGGTTTTTCATAAATTATTCAGATATTTTATGTAGTTTGACGATAACTTTGATATTGGAGAAGTTTTTAGGGGCGAAATTGATTTTTGGATGAAATTTTAGTGATAAAAAAGAAAGTTACGAACACGAGTTCAAGGGTTTGGAATCCGAATCGGTTTCAGGGGTCGATGTGTATATTTTTGATGATAGTTTTGATACTTTATCAAAATTAGGTCAAAGCTATGGTAAAAACTTATTTTTCAACACGAAATTAATTTTGTTTGAAGTTTGAGTGACTAAAAAGGAAGTTTTAATATTACGAACGTCTGAAAGAAGACGTTTCGGCGTACAAAGGTGCGTTGGATTGTCATTGTTCAGGGGTCGATTTATTAACAATTACTGATAATATCTTTTTTAACCCAAGATGCAATGAAAGCTTCAACAAAAATGTATAATTTCAAAAACAAAATCATTTTCATAGCTCAAATTTAAGTACCAGAAAAGAAAAATCAACAAATCGATCAAGTTCAGAAATCATGTTTTTTTGATAGTGAATTGCAATTTATATTTACGTACACTAGAAAATAGAAGGTTTTATCTTCCCAAACGTCATACCCTTCCGAAAGATTCCGGATACGATCCAGGGAAATTTTTCGAGGCAGAATTTCGTTTTCGGTTCGATTTATTGCGAGATCCAAGAGTTTTCGTACGTCACTCAAAACGCAGCTTCTCGGTAGACACAATCCCAACGTAATGTCATGGGACTACGGAAAAAATAACTTTTTTCACCTTTTCTTCATCCCCCGAAAAAGTTTTTTTAATAAATAAACAGATCGAAAAATTTACGATAACGTTGCCCCCGATTATTTTTCACTTTCCGAAGATTTCTCGGATTAGAAATGCGTAATTATAAAGCGAAATTGATTTTTTGATCAAGTTTGGGTGATTAAATAAAAATTTAAGTTAAATATTGCAATGCGAAATATTGAAGAGCCTGAAATGAGACTTTCCGGCATACAAACGTGCATTGTTGCCATTATTAAGGGGTCGATTGATTAGCTTTCACTGATAATTTACTTCTTTCAATAAGAATTTGATAAAAAGTAATTTCGATGTATTTTTTAGAGGTAAACCGAACTTTTCGAACTCGAAATGCGTAATTACCGCGTTTATTCCAGGTTTGGAAATGTCCAGTTTCAGATGGACCGCGTTTACCGCGACTTCGAAAGGCGGGAATTCAGAGCTCGAAAGAACGCTCTCGTTTCTCTGCCATTGGATAAAATTATGGGCCATTTCTCGACATTGATCTGGAGATCCGGTCCAGTATTTGCCCCCGGAAAAAAAGCCCCAAGTGTGCTTTCCACTGGCGTCGAGCACTGCAATGCATTTCGAACTTTTACTTTTGTATTGTATAACTCAACAACTATTTAATTCCTGTTACATTACAATCAATTTATATTATATGAGCTTCTATTTTTATTTAGAATGCGCCTCGTAATTTAACGTAACTTTCACGGCACAAATGTAATCGTTATTTAATCTGCAATATTTATTCTAGATTATATCTTATGCCGATTTGTTATGTAAGTAAATGCGTGGGTTTTGTATGGTTTTAAGAGATCGAAACCGAGAATTGAAATTTATTTGAAATTCTTTTTCTATGGAAAATTGATTTTTTTTAAGCTACATTTGCGAAAATGGAAAAAAAAGAAGAAAAATGAGAAATAATGTTTTTGAATATGCTTAGAAATATTAGGAAGGCTAATAGAATTTGAGATATTAATAAATAAATCGAAAAAATGCAAGAAAATTCGGAACGATTTGAAAATTGTTTAAAAAATGCGGAAAAGTTCGAAAAATGAGAAAAAGGAAAAAAAAATCTTCGAAATATACTAAGAAATGTCGAACTGCGAGAAAAAATGCGGAAAATGCTAAAAAACGAGAAGAAACCCAAAAATTTTCGGAACAATAAGAAAAAATTCGAAAAAGTACAAAAAAATGTTAAAAAAGCAAACAGAAGCAGGAAAAATGTCGAAATATGCTGAAAAATCGGAAAAATGCGAAAAATGCTAAAAAATTCCAAAAAATGGGATGAGCTGCTAAAAAATTGAGAAAACTACTAAAAATTGAAAACAGAAAACCAAAAACAGCAGTAAGAATTTAGAAATATGCTCAAAAATGTTGAAGACTCAAAAAAATGCAGGAAAACAGGAAAACATGCAAACATTTTCGAACTATTCCGAAAAAATGCGAAAAAAAAAAAAATGCAATTGAATTTAAAACTATTGGAAAATTGTTCAAAATATGCGTAAAAGATCGAAAAATGAGGAAAAAGCAAAAAAAAACGAAGAAATTCATTCACGAATGTTAAAACTGAGAGAAAAATGCGAAAAATGCTAAAAAACAAGAAAAAACGCAAAAATTTTCGTAACGATTAGAAAAAATTCGAAAAAGTACGACGAAATTTGAAAAAAACAAACGAAAGCAGTAAAAATGTAGAAATATGCTAAAAATCGGATAAAATACAAAAAATGCTGAAAAATCGGAAAAATTGAAAAAAAATTGACCAATTCCAAAAAATGCGAGGAGCTGCGAAAAAATTCAGAAAAATACCAAAAAATGAAAAAATAAAATAAAAAAAGCAGAAAGAGTCAAAAACATGTTTCAAAAATGTTTAAAACCCGAAAAAATGCAGAAATTTTCGAACAATCGAAAAAATCAAGTGAGGTAATTAAAAATGTGAAACAATGTTAAAAAATTCAGAAAAAAGCCCAAGATCGTAGAAAATTGCTGATAAAATGCGAAAAAATATTCTCAAAAATGCACGAAATGCTCAAAATCGTGACAAAATGAAAAAAATGCAGAAATGTAATTAAATACAAATAAATACACCAAAATAAAAAAAACTACCAAAGAGCATAAAAAACCCAAATAACGCCAAAAATCCTAACTTTTCCAAAGCCTCGAACTCGCAATAACCCGCAATTATTAGCTCGACGTTCCAAGGAATTTTCATTAAAAACAGTTTTCTCGACCTCGGGCCCTATTTCTGTTTGTCCACTTATCGCGAAGAAATTACGTCACTGACGTGTGCTCTGACACTCAAACACGCAACGTAATTCGCGCTTATGCCAGCTGATCCCGTTCCACTTTCTCCCTTTCTACCGGAAGCAAAATCCAGGAATGAACGCTTTCATTCCAGGAACATTCGTCAAGAATTTTTTAAACTTCCCCAGAAATTTAGAAACAATTGCGAACCGAATTCCTTAAAAAAACACAATTACTCGATCGTGATTCGACTAAAAAACGATTGACCAATTGTTTTTTGATATTTCGGATGCGCCGATCATTTTTAATTGCATTATTCCGAAAAATGAGATTCCAATCGTTTTTGATCGCGGGAAATGCGAATTCCGAAAAATTATAAACAAAAGGGAAACGAGCCACGCCTGTGGATTAGTTTATGCAACAAATTATGTGGATCGCTATTTATGTAAGTAGTTATGCGGGTGATTACATATAAACATTATCTAACATTGTTTGAAAAATTTTTTTCAATTCAAAACGAGGAATTTTTTCAAGGATTCATTGATGGAAAAAAATGAATGTCAATACTTTCCGCACTTACGCAAAATACACATGCACTTAACAAATTTCACGCGTCGAAAGTTTACTGTTCAAACATTCCGCGACGAGAAATTCCTTTGTACTTTTTTACGTGAAAAACAATTTTTTAAATAATCTAATTGAATTGAAAGTTAATGAAACTAGTTTACTTTTGTTGAGATACTCGATTTCATTACACTTTTGAATTTTTTCTGCACTTACTTTTCAAACTCCAATTCTCATTATTCAAAACTCCCGCCAAATACTTCGAAACATCTTTCTCACAAGCGGCGGTAATTCCAATCCCTTGAATCGAAGTTTTCGTGAGTTTCCGGGGGTTCCAGATTTCTAATAAATCCTCAATTCCGCTCTCGTTTTTCACATCCACAAAAGGGACGATCTTTTCCCGACCAATCGAACGTTTCAGCGAATTATTGTAATCCCGATAAGAAACAATCTCGTCCAATCCAGAGGTGTCGCTGACATTTTCGAAAATTTCGTACGCGTTCACCAAATAAATCGTAAATGAACTGAGAATTAATTTCGCGATCATTTTCACCAGTTTTAAATTTCCATGGTCGATTTATTTCGAAAGTTAACTTGGAAAAAATGTTTTTTGGGGAGTGTTATCGATGGTTTTGAGTTCGGGAGAACACTGACTTTGTAGTCTGTCGATGCCAAACGCATGCTCACGTATAACGCGATCTCCCACTTGTATCGCGATCAAAGCGACGTTTAGCTTCGTACTTTCAAAACGATCCTTCTTACGGATCGTGGCTTGTTCTTATATGAACTGGGTGTGCACTGGTTCCATCCATCACGCAACACTTCCTATACAATGCGTATCATGAGTGCGTGAATCGAAAATTTTGTTCAAAACGCGGAAAGAGCGAGAAAGTTGAGGCGTTACGTGGAAGATAGGACTTTTAAGAGCGACATTTCACACCAGAAATAATGAGAATAAAACTAATTGGACATATTCGTTTTTAAAAGAACTATTTTTCCAATTTTTCGATTTATTTTTGTGAACTCTCACTCTATAGTGATTTTAAAATTTCATTTTATCTTTACGATGGCAAGTTGGATGCCCACAATCCCGGGTAATGAAAATGGGAAGAGAAAAGGGGAACGGATTCGAATGTTTTAACGACGCAATTCTCGAACCATTCGATTTTTCCGTTAATTATCGATAACTAAGTAACATTAATTAACGAAAAATCATCATAATTACCTAATTAATAAGATCGTTGTTAAAAAAGTATTTTAAATGAAAAAAATAGATAAATCGGGGAAAAAAATGAAAACGCAGACTGGGAAAAGCGGAATCAAACGTCACGACGCGATCACGGAGCAAAGAGGGCGCCACGATCGCTTGGCAAGATGGCGTCCAATAATTGAAGTTCGATTCTCGAACCATTCGATTTTTACGTGAACATTTGATTACTACGTAAAATTAATCACTTAGTTAATGAAATTATTGTTAAAAAGCATTGTTAATGAAAGAAAATCGATACAACGGGGAAAAAAATGAAAACGCAGACTGGGAAAAGCGGATTCAAACGTCACGACGCGATCACGGAGCGAAGAGGGCGCCACAATCGCTCGGCAAGATGGCGTCTAATAATCGAAGTGCGATTCTCGAACCATTCGATTTTTACGTTAATAATCGACAATTAAGTAACATTAATTAACGAAAAATCATCATAATTACCTAATTAATAGGATCATTGTTAAAAAAGTATTTTAAATGAAAAAAAAAGATAAATCGGGGGAAAAAATGAAAACGCAGACTGGGAAAAGCGGAATCAAACGTCACGACGCGATCACGGAGCAAAGAGGGCGCCACAATCGCACGGCAAGATGGCGTCCAATAATCGAAGTTCGATTCTCGAACCATTCGATTTTTACGTGAATTCTTGATTACTACGTAAAATTAATTGATGAAACATCATTATAATGACTTAGTTAATGGAATTATTGTTGAAAAAGCATTTTTTATGGAAGAAAATCGATAAAACGAAGAAAAAAAAATGAAAACGCAGACTGGGAAAAGCGGATTCAACGTTACGACGCGATCACGGAGCGAAGAGGGCGCCACGATCGCTCGGCAAGATGGCGTCCAATAATCGAAGTTCGATTTTTACGTGAATACTTGATTACTACGTGAAATTAATTGACGAAACATCATGATAATTACTTAGTTCATGGAATTATTGTTGAAAAAGCATTTTTGATAAAAGAAAATCGATAAAACGGAGAAAAAAATGAAAACGCAGACTGGGAAAAGCGGATTCAACGTTACGACGCGATCACGGAGCGAAGAGGGCGCCACGATCGCTCGGCAAGATGGCGTCCAATAATTAAAGATCGATTTTCGAACTATTCAATTTTTACGTGAAAACTTGATCACTAAATTAGTAAAAGTAATTACTTAGATTATAAAATTATTGTTGAAAAAGCATTTTTAATGAAAGAAAATCGACAAAACGGAGAAAAAAATGAAAACGCAGACTGGGAAAAGCGGATTCAACGTTACGACGCGATCACGGAGCGAAGAGGGCGCCACAATCGCACGGCAAGATGGCGTCCAATAATCGAAGTTCAATTATCGAACCATTCGATTTTTACGTGAATTCTTGATTACTACGTAAAATTAATTGACGAAACATCATTATAATTACTTAGTTCATGGAATTATTGTTGAAAAAGCATTTTTGATAAAAGAAAATCGATAAAACGGAGAAAAAAATGAAAACGCAGACTGGGAAAAGCGGATTCAAACGTCACGAGCAAAGAGGGCGCTACGATCGCTCGGCAAGATGGCGCCCGATAATCGATGATATTTATTTATGAAAAATCATTATAGGTGCTCAATTGTAAAAAAAATTATGAGTAATAAAAAAATGAAAAGGGGAAAAGAAGGGGAGGATCTTAAATTCAGTATAATGATTTATTGTAGTAAAATTAGAATTATAACAATCACATATCGTGTCATTTATCAACAAGATATAACACATGTAAAATCAATGCGACATAAATAATTTAGATGCATCGCCGATGAACCGATGCCACGGTGCTTAGAAATCACGTAACATTAAAAATATATGTATAATATATTTCTATATTTATATATCCATATGTATAAATTGTCGAGTTATGTCTATCAATATTATCTAAAATCTTGCGTGGCAAATGAAAATCACGTGGAACGATTTTACTTGGTTTTTTCTTTCTTTACTTATTGTTTTTTAGGCACCAATGGTATGCGGACCCTGTCTTTGGTACATACGACCGATTCGATTTCACAACTTTCAGCCCGTGCTCGCAAAACAACACGACATTTACACCTTAACCTCCGATTTCTGCACTTTTTCTTTATCATCGAAGAATGGGTTATTCATCGCTTTTCGCGCGCTTCACATTTCGTCACGAAAACTCAGTCTTCTTCCTTTTTCTCCGGTTTCAAGTCCACCATCGCGTGGAGCTCTTCCGGACTGTATCTGCGAATTAAATTATTCGTTAATTATTTATGATTAACCTTTACTAATTTATAGAAAAAGAATTACCCGAGAAGGCTTTGCAAGTCGCAGACGAAGCGATAAACGTATCGCTTCCCGGCGGTCTTGTGTATTATATTCTTGTCGTAGTAATAGCGCAAGCCGCGGCTCAGCTTCTCGTAATTCATCTTCGGCTTGTTCTTCCGAATACCCCAGCGGCGCGCTACTTCGTCCGGGTCCGTCAGTTTGAATTCCCAGCCATCCCCGGTCCACGAAATGAATCCCTGGCACGTTTTGTCCGTTAGAAGTTCCAGCAGAAACTGCCATAGTTGGATTGGGCCTGAGCCCGTGAAACATGGGCCTCCTCCTCCTGACAAAACAGAACATAACCTCAAAATTTTGACGATTCTCGATCTATTTCGATTGCAATTATTTTTCAAGTGCAAAAGCAAGTAAATTTATCACATTTATTATAATTGAAACATTCAATTTTTTGATTTTTAATATTTTTTTGTTGGAAATTACCGGTGTAACCTGCTAACATGGCGCTTTGGAGAAGAGGTTTTTGGTCGGGGTTGGCGCTCATGGATGAGGGGTGGTGGGGGTTGGAAGAATCTCGGGGTCCTAAGCCTGCTAGGAACGCTGGGTGGTGAGAAAGGTGCTCGCCGAGAGGGTTGACGCCCCATTGATCACTGCCGCCGACGTTGCCGGCTCCACCGCCGCCGCCGCCGGTCCCACTTCCGCTTCCGGGGACCGTTTGGAACGGGGTGGCGTCGTATTGACTATAACCTCCTTCGCTGTATCCGTCGTGGTAACGTCCTGCGGATTTTGAGAAAGTACTTTTGAGTACTTTTGGAAACTTTTGTAAAATGCTTTGAAAGTAATTTTGGAACTTTGGAAAAAGTCCTTTTTAGAACTTGAGGAGTACTTTTGAAACTTTGTAAACGGTATTTTGAAAAGTTCTGAAAAGTACTTTTGAAACTCTAAAAAGTACTTTTGGAACTTTTCGTAAAATACTTTGAAAGTACTTTTGGAACTTTGGAAAAAGTCCTTTTTAGAACTTGATGAGCGGTACTTTTTGAAAAGTACTTTTGGCACTTTTTGAGGAGTACTTTTGAAACTTTGTAAACGGTATTTTGAAAAGTTCTAAAAAGTACTTTTGGAACTTTGGAAAAAGTCCTTTCTAGAATTTGATAAGCGGTACTTTTTGAAAAGTACTTTTGCCACTTTTTGAGGAGTACTTTTGAAACTTTGTAAACGGTATTTTGGAATGCTATAAAAAGTACTTTTGGAATGCTCTAAAAAGTACTTTTGAAAGTCTCTAAAAAGTACTTTTGGAACTTTTTGTAAAATACTTTGAAAGTACTTTTGGAACTTTGGAAAAAGTCCTTTTTGGAACTTGATAAGCGGTACTTTTTGAAAAGTACTTTTGCCACTTTTTGAGGAGTACTTTTGAAACTTTGTTAACAGTATTTTGGAAAGTTCTGAAAAGTACTTTTGAAACTCTAAAAAGTACTTTTGGAACTTTTTGTAAAATACTTTGAAAGTACTTTTGAAACTTTGGAAAAAGTTCTTTTCAGAACTTGACAACAGGTACTTTTTGAAAAGTACTTTTGCCACTTTTTGAGGAGTACTTTTGAAACTTTGTAAACGGTATTTTGAAAAGTTCTAAAAAGTACTTTTGGAACTTTTTGTAAAATACTTTTAAAGTACTTTTGGAACTTTGGAAAAAGTCCTTTTTAGAACTTATAAGCGGTACTTCTTGAAAAGTACTTTTGCCACTTTTTGAGTACTTTTGAAACTTTGTAAACGGTATTTTGGAATGCTCTAAAAAGTACTTTTGAAAGTCTCTAAAAAGTACTTTTGGAACTTTTCGTAAAATACTTTGAAAGTACTTTTGGAACTTTGGAAAAAGTCCTTTTTGGAACTTGACAACTGGTACTTTTTGAAAAGTACTTTTGGCACTTTTTGAGGAGTACTTTTGAAACTTTATAAACGGTATTTTGGAATGCTCTAAAGAGTACTTTTGAAAGTCTCTAAAAAGTACTTTTGGAACTTTTCATAAAATACTTTGAAAGTACTTTTGGAACTTTGGAAAAAGTCCGTCTTGGAACTTGATAAGCGGTACTTTTTGAAAAGTACTTTTGCCACTTTTTGAGGAGTACTTTTGAAACTTTGTAAACGGTATTTTGGAATGCTCTAAAAAGTACTTTTGGAATCCTCTAAAAAGTACTTTTGAAAGTCTCTAAAAAGTACTTTCGGAACCTTGGAAAAAGTCCTTTTTAGAACTTGACAACCAGTACTTTTTGAAAAGTACTTTTGCCACTTTTTGAGGATTACTTTTGAAACTTCGTAAACGGTATTTTGGAATGCTCTAAAAAGTACTTTTGAAAGTCTCTAAAAAGTACTTTTGGAACTTTTTATAAAATACTTTGAAAGTACTTTTGGAACTTTGGAAAAAGTCCTTTTCAGAACTTGATAAGCGGTACTTTTTGAAAAGTACTTTTGCCACTTTTTGAGGAGTACTTTTGAAACTTTGTTAACGGTAGTTTCAAAGTTCTAAAAAGTACTTTTCGAACTTTTTATAAAATACTTTGAAAGTACTTTTGGAATTTTGAAACAAAGTACTTTTAGTACTGTCTAATTTGTACTCTCAGGAAATCATTTTTTAGGTACTTTTGGAACTTTCTGAAAAGCACTTTTTAAGGAGTATTTTCGAAAGGACTATCAGAACTTTCTAAACTTTTAAATAAGTACTTTTAAAGCTCCAAAAAGTATTTTTGGAACTTTCTATAAAATACTTCGAAAAAGCCCCTTTGGATATTTATAAACGGCACTTTTAGAAATTTCTAAAAAGTACTTTTAAACTTTGTTAAAAGTACATCCCTGAAAATACTTCTGGCCCTTTTAAAAAGTGAATTAGTAAGAATGGTTTCAAAAGTACTTCAAGTATTTTCAAACTGCTTCCAAAAGTACTAATTTAGAAACAAAAACATTAAAAGTACTCAAGAATAAACGACTTTCAATATGTCCCATTTTACTTTGGAAAACTACTTCAAAAGTACTTATAGAACTTCAAAAAAAGTACTTTCGGAACTCACCAAAAAGTATTTCTGTAAGTGTCTATAAAGTACTTTTAAAACTCCTCAAAAAGTACTTGAAAAGTTCCTTCACAACTTTCTAAAAAGTACTTCAAAAGTATCTCATAAACTTTCTAAAAAGTACTTTAGAGTGTATTTATCAGTTATCAAAAGTACTTTTCATAGAGTTTCGAAAGTACTTTCAAAGTACCTTCCAAAAAAAAACTCAAAAACATCCAAAGTACCCCCTCCATTAATTCCCAAGTACTTTTAAAATCAATTCAAAACCTCCAAAAGTTTTCATTCCGTTTCAAAAAGCCCTCTCCAAACTCCATCCAGAATTTGTCCAAAGACTTCAAACCCACGTTCGAAAGTACTAAAAATGCATTCAAAAAACTGCCAATTCCCAAAAATAAATACCTCGTGGATAATTTTTGAAC
>JABFQM010003438.1:0-11742 GCA_022816865.1 Zelostemma sp. ZL-2020
CTCCGTTTCGGCACATCAAAACCTGAACGCGAAAAGAGAAAAAAGCGACATGCGCCGAAAAGTAGACTATCTCTCGATCCCGAATATTCGTTCGTCCTGCTCCCACTGCAAGCCCTGCTTCATCCCTGTCGCGTGCAGCGGGGAGAGTACAGACATGGTCAGTGCGGCTTTCTCCCTTTTCAAGCTTCCGACTGCTTGGCTTCTCTTCTCTTTCGCCCCAACTGCATAGCCCCAAGTTGCAAGCTCCTTCTTCCTCCAGCGATAGAGCCGATGATCGTTTAGTTTCGGAAAAGCTCGGGAGCTCTCGGCTGCTCTCCTCTCCCACGCTATCTTTTCCCTTTATTAAGCTTTCGGAAGATCCGCTATCTCTGTCAAGATCAGCCCCAGTCGGCTCTCTCGATCTCTCGTTCCTCTGTCTCCTTTTAAGAGCCTAACTAAGGCTCCTTCGTCCTCTCTCTGTCATTACCCGCGCTCAAGCTTCCCCCCATTTCCGTCCCTGTCCCACCCTCTGGCTTTTCTACCCCGGAGCTTGTGCACTGTCTCCCTCGCTGGCGAGCCTCGGTCCTTCTTCTCCTCTCGTTTAACTCGTCTCCGATGTTTCGCGAGCTTGCGATGGTCAGCTACGGCGGCGCCACTATATGGGCGAAGAGACCACCGGCTGATGGCTGGCGCGTGGTCTAGCTTACAGCATCCGCGATCTTCTCCGCCTACGCAGCCGGCCGCTTTCGTCAGTTGCGCCCGCAAGCCCGCAAGTTCGCGTGAGACAGCGCGAGGCGCACGAGTGAGAGCTTTAAACGAGGGACCGTGAAACGATCGGGATTTATAACGCGGGGAAATAAGTGCACGTAAGACAGCCGGCTTCTCGTGGCAGCTTCTCACGGATCTATCATCGTGGGACTGTCATTCAACGCAGGTGAGTTCATCACTGACTGACAAATCCACCCTCATTCCTCCTTTCGAATCCCAGGGCTAATTGCGCGTGTGACTACCGTGATTACAGTGATCGCCGGGCGTTATTCACGTTCGTTACGTACCGGAGAAAATCGCTTTTTCTAGCGCGTTACCAGTGGAGTTTTGAAAGTGCCTTGGTTTTTTTTTTGTTTTTCGAGGGGTTTTCGCCGCCTTTTTCCGCTTTGTGAAGTCAAGTGTTTGGTGAGGACGTTTCTTTCTCGACCGCGAAGTGTTTCGGTTATTTTAAAAGCGCGATAAGGGCTTCCGGATTCTTCTTTTTGTCTCGCTCGGCGACCGGAATAAGACGAAAGATAACGCGCGAAAAGACTTCGGGGAACGAGCAGTGAGAGCGTCCGACGCGTACGAGTCACATGTATTCCGGTGCGAAAAGTGTCGCTTTTGTTTATCGAATTTCAACACTGTAAGAATTTTCGGATGATTCGCTTCGCCGGGGAAAGAATTCCTTCGGTTTTGAACGTGCACTCGTCAACCCAAATTGCGAATCTCGAGCGTGGCTTGTCGCGGTAAGAAATCACTGCTTTCGTCAAAGATGTTTAGAACTTTGGAACGAAAAGTCGGGACTTGGGTGAAACGAATAAAATATCGCAGGAGTAAGGGTTGATGAAACCAGCTTGACCGGTCCTAGACGAATGAAAAGGCCCCAAACAATGCCGACGGCTGAAACAGGAATCGTTGCGCGTGGTAGACAGTGCTCGATCGATGCTCGTGTATAAACAGCTAATAATCAAACGAATTGTGTCATAAGCACTCACCGTGGCGCAGCTCTATGTCCGGAAAAGTATATAAATGAATGCAGCTCGAATAGTGGGGGGCCCAGTGGAGAGGGATGTGACGCGTCGAAAAGAGCAGAAAATATATAATCAATTTGCGAACTAATTTTGGTGTTCGATGGTCAACACTGTGCTGTTTCGCATTCGATTATGTATACCAAGTTCAACGAAACCGACTCTCGTTATTCGGTCAAGTCGACGCTCCGGGAAATGAATCGCAGGGAAACTCGTACCCTTTCGTAAATTTTTTCACGCTTCGTTTTCGTTTTTCAATATTTTCCGCTTCTTTTGTCTGCATCGTGATTTACTTCGTTTGCTGTAAACTATACAAGACTGGGAAAGATTTATTAGTGTCATTTGGGCTAGGAATTCTTTTGGCTCTTTCGATGAAATCGTTTCTTCAATTTATTACAAGTTGATGCTTTTAAATGAGCAACTGTTCCTTTTTCTTTGGCAAGAACAAATAGTGACGCTTTTATCGTCACTCAATAAACGGCTTAGTTAGTTGTGACAGCTGAATTATCGATGAGTTACTCACATCGTTGAATTAGGCCAAACTAAATGGCGTATTTTTAAAATTTCGTGCAACAACTTTTAATTTTCTTTAGGATTTAAACGCTCTTAAGTCACGAGTTTCTCCGACTTTGTTTGTTTTGGAATAAAAACGGATTTCTGTATTATTAATTTGCGAATTGAAGCATGGGAAGTGAGAAATATTTGGCGAGAAAGGGCAATGTTTGGAGACAATTGGGTTATTTAAATTTGGAAAACGTTGACAAGTGTCACACTTCGCGTCCTGGGTATTTTTCAGTGTCGGGAACGAAACATTGAAAGTCTAATAAAATTTCACGTCGAGAGCTTATCGTTTAATTTGATGAAAAATTACTCCGTCGTTATTACTTATGACATTCCAGGTCCTAGAAAACACTACAAAGAACGAATCAATTTGATTGCTGCAAGTGTAATTAATCACTTTTGTTCATTCTTTGTTCTTTAAATTTTTGCGATATTTTTCATTCACGATAATTAGGGACATTTTTGGTACGAAATGGTATAGTTTTTAGTGCATATTTCGCGGAGAAAAGGATCGCGGAATCTTGAATTCGGAGCACGGGAGACCTTAACGTTATTGACTCGCTGCGGATTTTCAGACGGCTATTGACGACCGATCGCTTCTTCCCTGATAAAATTTGACACACAACGTTTCAATCGATTTCTTACTGAACCATATTTGAGATTGAAGATATTGGTAGTGATCGAATTTATGACAACATTACTGCAGCGATATTGAATATCAAGTACGCGGACTTATAAACAAATTCTTTTTTGTAATTATTGAAACTTTGGACATTTTTCAATTTTAAGGAAATATTTTGTAACTTTTGTCGACAACTGGGATCAAAGGACTCAAAATAATTAAAGCTGTTCACGGTGCATTGTTAAACGGCCAATATTTATTTATTTATTTATTCGATTGTTTATTACGAAACATTTTTAAATATTTATATAATGGAACTTTAACTAATTTAAAATCTTATTGGGAATTTGTTTGGGTATTTTGAATCTTTTGAATATGTTTTGAATAACTGGTTTTTTAAAACTGTTTTTGACAGTAATAATTATATTTCCGCGATCTACAATGCTTCACGAATAATATTTAGTTTTTTTTTCATTATTTTTTATTGAATCATTGAGAAATTTTAAACTTTGAAAGAGACCAATGTTTTTATTATTCGACTCCGTAAAAAGTTAATGAAATGGAAGCTTCAAATTTGTTCGTTTTTCAAAATGTGAACTTGGGTGAACGGGAAAAATCGGGTAATCGTCAAAGTTAATAACTTTTGTGAAATATTTGCTAGTTTTTTCAAAACTTCATGAAAAAACATTTTAACGAAACAGTAATCATTTTTACTCAACATTAAATAAGACTTTCCGTATCGGAATCGCCGCAAGTGCTACAACCTTATAGTGGCACCATCTATGGGCTCCAACGTTAACTTATCCTGAAACTTTACGGTTCTCGCGCGGTGCGAGTATAAAAAGAGTTTCACGAATCAAATCAATATTTTTTCCGCGATTTTTTGCACCGTTGAATATTAACTTTCTGAACTATTGTCAAAAAACGCAGTTGAATCAAAAACATAAATATCGTTTTTGAAATTGGAAAATACTTTTAACAAAGCTGGAAAAAGTAAAACTTTTTCTACCCAGAGTTATTAAAGAATAATTGAATTGTTTGTAATAAAAATCATCATCCGCAATTTCCCGCGTTTCACTTTGTATTTGTCATAGTTTTTTTCTCTCGGAACGATGTGAAATAACAAAATTAAAAAAAATATCGCAAAAAATGCCCGAAAGTATTGGCAAGTTTGAATCAAATATTTTTCGCGGTCCGATTCGGAAGTTCCTCCAATCAACGTTACATGCCGAAAGGGAAAGTTTCGCGTGAAATTATTTTCGCTAATGATCGCGATATTCATTAACATTGCATCGGTGACGTGTCGAAATTATTTTGTCACGATACATCGCGTGGAATTCATTCCCGCATATTATAATGATAAGATTTTCGATTGCATGTAAATCAAAGAACATTAAATTTGTATCAAATACAATACTGATTGAATATTTCAGCTCTCAACAATGACAAATCGAACAATATCATTCCAAACTTAAAATGCGTTTATTCGAATCAATTTCATGCCAGTTTTTGCTGCTCAGATTATTATAATTGTGATATTTTTCATGTTAAAATGTAATTTGATAACGTGTTGAATGCGGCTGCTCATTACTGAAAAAAGATATTTGTTGACGCCTCTCTTATATTCGCTTCTTGTGAGCTTTGAGTAGATGGGTAAAGCCACGACCCTTGTCTAATCAGTTGCGTGTAATTGAATGCTGTGACACATATAAAGCTGCTGCACTTTGAAATAAAAGCATCGGCGTTCCAGCCGATAAATTTTTATCGAAATAAAAACTTCGAAGTTACGAATCTCGTCAAATTTACCCAAATCATTATTTATTGAAAATCTGAAGACGAAAAAATGGTAACTGCATCGCGATTTCCGAAACGTCAATTTTTCCGTTGTTGCTAATTCATTATTACACGGAATAAGCCCCTCTCGTAACCGTACGCATGACCAGTATGATCACCCATTTTTTCCGGAAGCTCTGAACGAATCAATCGAAAACGACAATTGAGTTTAATTGTTTGAGGTGAACCATCCATTCGGTATTCGTTATCAAATTAGCTGTCAAATTATCACGCAGTGGATCAAGTTTATTTGTAAATAATTGCAGTAGCGGCTTTTTTCAACCTGTAACGTAATCGAATAGTTTTAATATTCAAGCACGCGCATTTTTAATGCATAAATTACAATTCTCATTTTTTGCGAGTTTAAAGATCGAAAAAAAAGAACAACTTTCTCTATTTCGCATTATTTTTCGTCAATTTATGGGCTCAACGGCAATTCGATCCGAAATAACAAACGTTCGAGCCAAAAAAAGCGCTTCCCGCATTTGAAGATTGACTGAAAAACCTTGTTCCAATTCGTAAAACACAAGAAAAAAAAAGAGCGCGAACCCAAACAGATTTTGCAAAATCCCCGCGATCTTTTTTCCTCGACCAAGTTCAGGGAAAACCAATGAACTCCCCAAAAGTTGGCGAAAAAAAATCAAATAAGAAACCGACCTCGTGTCCACGTGGATGTATTGGAAGGGGCGAAAAAAAGCAGGGAAAACAATAAAAAGGGTGGCATCGTTAACATGCTGGTATACCAGGATGTATCGATGCCCAGGAAAAAAAAAGCTGTCAGGGAGTAGGAGTCGATGGGAGACGGATGAGTGAATGAGAGAGCGAGAAAGAGTGAAAAATTGAAGGTTGCTGGGAAAGAATCGAAAGTACGAGGACGAGGTACATTCAAGGGGTCGACGAGTCGTCGAAGTAGAGGGAACCGAAAGGAAAAGCGGAACAAGGAGTGGCGGCGGCGGCGTAGCGGTGGCGGTGGCAGAGCCGGCGGTGGTGGCGGCGGCGGAGGCAGCGGCGGCGGCGGTTGGCGAGTGGGTTAAATGTAAAACCTGATTGTTCGTGTTTTTATCTTAAGACGGTGAGGAAGCAGTAGCAGCAGCAGCGGCAGCAGCAGCAGCAGCAGCAGCAGCAACAGCAACGGCGGCGAAGGGGTATATAGAGGAGAAGGAGTTGAGCGGGCAGTGTAGTCGCGTCGGTAGTATCGGCAGGATCGCGGGGGGTGTTTTTGAGGGGTAGCGAAAGAGCGAGAAAACAGACAGGGAGGAAGACAGAGATAGAACGAGAGGGAGAGAGAGAAAGAGAAAGAGAGAGAGGAAGAGAAAAGCGTAGAGGGGGCGGGATGACCGCGGCATAAAATCTGGAGGGTTGCTCGCCGGGGGTGGGGAGTTTTGCTCCTCCGTAATCTGGAGGGGATAAGACTACCCTCGGAGGCAGAGTGCGTTTGCGCCGCCATCGTGGAGGTGGCATTGTGGCTCTTAGGTTGCTTCGTTTTGGTCGGGGGTGGCTTGGGGGTGGGAGCGGCTCTATCTGCAGGGTTAGGGTGGTCTTTAGGTTTGTCAGTAGTAAAGCGGCGGCCTCATCATACGGAGCTGCCGGGCTGACCAGCCAGGCCGAAATCACTTAAGACGCGTACCACACCTTGTAACATAACACCACCGCTACATGCGCCCGCTGCCACCCACTCACACACGCTCCCTCCCTCACACGCACGCGCCCAGCGTGCACATGCACACACGTACACGCACGCCCGCCTTACGTACCGACGTTTACGTCCTCCACCTACACAGGGACATACGTACGAGTTAACAGCCACAGGTGAATACGCGCTCTCACCGATGCAACGCGCGCGCACTCACGTTGGTACCACTCACGACTCACGACTCACGCTCGCTCTACTTTGTACATAATTAGAGATATTTACTCCCTGTACTTTTAACGCGTCCGCTTTTTCATTCAACCGCGCCACCATTTACTACTGAAAACGAACTCCGGGATACGTATCGAGGAATGACTCTTTGCGTATCGTGAACTTTGTGCTCGTCTGACCGTTCCCAGTGATTACGGACACGCATTACCTGCACAGATCTTAGGATGAAAAGTTACGGGCCCAGTGATACCTGTTTCAAGTGTTACTGAGAACTTGGTGCAATGATCTTAAGGAGCTTCGGTGTCGACGAAAAGATAACGTGAGGACGATTTTCGGATCGTCCCTTTACCGGCCGCTATGCTGCTTTCTTAGTTTTTGACTGGACAGTTATCGAGGACAATTTTTCCTTCAACAGTGACGTTATGACGTCGACTATGATTTTTGGTGCGCGAGTGTACTCAGGAATTTAAAGGATCCAAGCTCGGAGGTAAAGTTTGCCAAGTTTTTGTTCGGTCTGACCTGTTCAGGTAGTGACTACTGCCGCGTTTGTCTGACTTGTTCTACTTGGGAGGGAAGCTGATTTCGATAGCCCGCTTTCTTTTTGAATGAACGCTTTATTTTTTCCAACTAATTTACGGTCTTTTCGCTCGGGATTCGGAACTTTATTCGTTAATATTGGTCAATCGCTAATTGCATTTATCAACGGTTGCGCTGATGAATTTTTGTATCAACTGTAATTAACTGACTCATTTAAAGTTTTACAGTTTGACCGAGTTTCGTTTCTAACGAAGTTCCATTGTATTTTTCCCCGTGATTAATGTTATCAACAAATATTTCCGTTTCGAATTTGAAAAACTTTCGTAATAGTAATTTTTTAAATCAATTACATTCCTTTTTATACGCCCCGTACATCGCATGAAACACGATAATAAATTACAGCGTTGAATCGATGTTTCGATTATTCACCTTTTTTGTTCTAATTTTATTTAATATAATTGAACATTTCGCCGGATTCCGAACTTTTAATCCATTGATTTCACGATACGAAAGGGAACACTTGTGTTTCTATAGATTTGAGTTTCAGCGGCGGAATAATTTAGATACCTGTACGGGATTCAAGTTCTTGTGAAATATTAAAAGAGACAGCTGAAGTGGCTTAGGCAGTCTTGAGTGGTTAAACGGCTGAGATTAAATGTGACATCTCAATCCGAAATCGTCTAAACTTACAGAGTTTCCGTTACGGTTAGCCCTCCTTGTTCTCTGTTCGCTTTACTTCTTAATTAATTTCCATAAACTAATTACGCGCGAAGATAAGTCGGAGTCTCGGGTCGAATTAGAAAACTCTAATGCGTCGGAGCTCAAGACGTGATGACAAAAGATCTGCCGAGGCCTCAGTTTCGATTCATTATAGGATTTCGTCGTCTCTCTTAATTGTCATTCAAACTCGGAGTATTTCAGTGTTTGATTATCTCGTGTTTTTCGTATCGAAAATCGTGCTCGCATCTCATTTCTTTATCCTTTAAATATGATAAATCGAAGGTATATTGGGTACTTTTTTTATCCGTTGGATGAGTTTCTAATTGAAGAAGAAAGAGATTCTTTTATAAGAGATGATAGAATTTAGCTTAGAGCAATGATTTATGAAGGATTTTTTAGATGAAAGAATTAACTTGTTGGCGATTCCAGTTATTACAGGACACCAAGTTTCAACGATCACATAACATCTTATATGTCGAGTTTAGGCGGAGTTTCAGTTTTGAGTTTAATCCCTGGAGAAATGAGGGAACTTTCAACATTTCCATGGAACAAAAATTAGCATACAGACAAATAGTGCTTTCTAGAACAAACAGTAACGTTGAACGATTTTTCCATATTTTTTTAAAATTTCATCTCGGCTTTTTATTCTCCCAATCATTGCTTTTCCACAAATGAGAATATAATAATAATTTCCCTAGTGCATCTAAAAAAACGTATATGAAACTTCGCGGAATTTTCAACGAAAAAGCATAAAAAACATAATGCCATGCACGTAATTTTAGGAAAATTAAGGGTAATCAAAATATAGTAACATTACGTTGAAAATTACGTAAAATTACATTCCGAATTACGTATACTCGATGTAATGTTTTCAGTGAAGCTGTAACGAACTAAAACGTTATAACTCGATAAAGCTTTTCAAAATGCATTAGTATTGATTTTCGTAAGTTGATTACAACATACAATGTTTTTCAGACCACTAAATACAAGACTTTATCATTGAAAATAACAGTTTAAAATTATTATTACGAAAACGCGTAAGAAAAATAATGTTTTTCGGTATCGAACAATAAAAGTTCTCGATTGATGAAAGAAAATGTATTTTTAAATTTTTTTTCGCACAAATCGAAAAAGTGTAAAAGGGGGAATTTGGTTTTTCGTCTCAGAGTTTTAAAAGTGCCCTCTAGTCAGCAAACGAAATGCTAGCGAAGCGCAAGTCGGTAAGGCAGACCGTCTAAGCAGTTGCGCTTACTTGGTAAAATCTACCGTACCACGACCACGACCACACTAATCCTTACATACCAACACACGCGAGACAGTTTCGTACGTACGACTCGATAAATTAAGTGACGCAAATAACTATCAATAATTGAACAATTGCTTCTAGCGAGATTTGAATAACAATAATTCAGGAATAAACTAAAAATAAATGTAAACATTTATGATAAATGAAAAATCTTTTTTTTTCAATTTGTCCCATAATTTAGAATTATAAATTTGGGAAAACGTATTGTTAAATTAAGAATTTGTTTTTGTTTCAGATCATCGAATGACGCCGTGATAGAGGGCCGGCTGGTGCGGAGACCAAAACAAAAGGTAATTAATTAATGCATAATTATGTAGATTCCTCGGAAGAACGATTCAACTTTATTTTTTGAGAAATATTCAAAATATGTTAAATTAATATAATTAATTAAGCTCTTTTTTCACATTTTTTCCGGGATAACAACTTTTCATTAATTTTATAAACTTTTTTACCGCGAAATACTTACATACTTCATTTTGTTTTTCATTGTATTTCAAGCAAACTCGATTGAGGGACTCCAAGTTTAAATCGTGTATGCCATTGAAAATACTTTAAAAATAAATTTAATTGGTTTCCTGAAAAAGAAGCATTGTTTTTCAAAATGTTTTCTATGAAAACATGAACCCCCTTTTCTCTTTTTCAAAAGAGTTTAATGTTAATTGTAAAATTAGACATCAAATTAGACTAAAAATATTAATTTTTTTCATTTACTAGAATAACCATTCAACTGAAACTTATTTCCTGATAATAATTCAATGATATTCCAAATAATTTGAAGAATGATGAAGTTGGGTTGTTTTTCCAGGAAGGTAAGAATTGAAAATACTCTTCACCATTTTCCATAATTATTCCATGTTCCAATCAAATTAAAACCCCCGCTGCGCTCGCAATTACGCGGAGAAAAAAGTCTCCCGGTTAATAAAAAGAATGTGAAGCACAATCATGTAAGAACATCCCAGAAGCAAAGTCGAGTGTGGAAAAGCCTGAATCGTTAAAAGAAAGTCGAGCAAGTTGGAGGCTCCAACTTATTCTTTTTTATCAGAGAAAATCAAAAAAAATGCTGCATAATTATGACGGGCCAAGATATCTTGTAGCAAAAAGCCCTTGTCTGGAATAAAAGATGAATGCAAAGTCTTATACGAGCTCGCGGCCTCGGCAATAGTCACAGGATTGTATCCGACCTGCTTCAGAAATCCTCTCAAGCTCCTTCTTTCTGCTCCAGCCGAGTTCTTTCCGCCGCGAATACTTACTTGAGATTTTAAATGCATTTTATCTCATTACATTTTCATTTTCTTTCTTCGGCCTCTTACTCTCTTCTTTCTTCATGCATAAATACATCCAGCGCTCGTCACGGTTTCAAAATTCTCTTATCCACTTCTGGCGGAGGCTCCGTCGACCCTTTCGCGCCCCCGTTTATTTGACAGGAAGCAAACGTGTCTTTATAAACGCATCCCAAGTAGACAAGTGCATTAAAACCTCGGCCGTCGGTTCAAAACCTTAAGAGAAGAGACACGAAGATGGAGATCGCGACGGGGAGAATGCGACGACAATGCGGAATAGCAAATGGAGGGCTCCAAGAGTACGTTCAAAGGAATGCAAAGTAAAAACCAACCCCGATCCGCGTGCGACTCTTCCTTTGCAGCATATCGCTTTCCCCGTGAAGCTAAATTATCATGCAAGACAACTCTTTCCTGCTCTCTTTCCTACAATTGTTTCGGCTCCTCACGCTCTTGAACGACCGCGTCGCCGTTACCGATTTCGACAATTTGCATACACCGATTTTTCACTTCGTCACGCGACACATTCATTCCGTTCGAATGGATCGAGCTCTTTTTCTTTTTATGCTTATCGTTACTTTTTTTGACGTGGATGTTTTTTTTTCGTACGAAAAGATTGTGAGTCGTCGGATCTTGCGAGATACGACTATCTTTCAATGCCTTCCGGTTCCTGCCTAAGAAGCGCGCTGATAATTTTCTTGGGCGTTTAGAGGAAGAGAAATGAAGAGAGAAGGCAAGGAGTGACAGTGAGCTGGAACCGGAGCTTATTTGTGGTGACGCAGAATGTTAATTACGCGTTATCGCTCGGCGGAGGAATATCGGTACGACGACAAAGCGCGACAGGATATTTCTGATGAAACCTTCTTTGTGTTTCACTGATAACTTTTTCTTCTGATTAAATGTTTTTTTTTTTATTTGATCTTTGAAACATATCATAATTATATATTGAGAAGATTGTACTCTGGGGACAGTTCGTTTTTTCCTCGAAAAGATTTTTTGGTTTAATCAATTAAATTGATTGAATGAACAAAATTGCGGTTTTGTTGAATCGACAAAATCTTTTTTTTATGAAGCACAGAAAACTCTTCTGAATGAACATTTTTCAAATATTGTTCGGACTTTTTTTACGTTTAGAGAAAAATTTGGTTGAATCGAGAGAAATCTGGAAGTTAATGTAACCCCAACAATTATTTTCGATGATGGAAATGTTTTTTTTTATTCCATGTTTTTGAAAGAGTACATTGAAATTGAGTACAAGTTTCAATTTC
>JABFQM010003439.1:0-11741 GCA_022816865.1 Zelostemma sp. ZL-2020
TGTTTCTCCCCGAGTTGAGCATACTATTTTTCATGACCACCTCTATAAAAAATTGAACTTGCGATGGCTGTCGAGTGGTGGCGTTGCATACTCATCCAATGAAAAACCTGTATTTTACTTTCGCCCCGCTCTACAGCCATAGAAAGTTGAATTTTCTATAGAGGTGTCATGAAAAATAATATGCATTTCTCGGAATGAAACACAGCTGATGCAACATACTATTCCATCTCAAACAAGAATGTTGAAAAACACATTTTAATTCCCTCCAAAATCATTGCGAAAAAAGCTCAAGAGGAATTTCAAAAACCCCATTTGATTTGTACGACATCTCAAATGAAAAATAAACCTTTCTTTATAATACATCGATTCTTTAGCGAACGATTTGTTATTTATCGAATGACAGAGTTGCGTGAGAAGTTTGTTGCATTCGGTAAAAAGGAAGGAGTTGAAGGATATCCCTGTTCGTGGACATTGCAAGTAGATCGAGGAACTTACATATGATGGCCTGCACCTTGGCGCGGTCCAAGGCTGGTTTGACCGGCCTCTCCGTAGCGGTGCCGGCTCGACTCCAGCGCTGTCCTGTTACAGAACACGTCGCCAGTTCCGTCGGACTAAATAGTATGGCGGCCAAGCCTCTCGTTAGCTTCCTATAGTCGCTCCATTTGACGGCCCTTAGCTGCTCTTCGCAAACGGCTATGCCCTCGCCCAAGTGGACCTAGAACACGACGACGACGTTGCTCTTCTTATAATTTATGCGAGCTTTCGGAGACTCTCGAGCCATAAAGCTCAACGGAACACCGAGTTAAGGTCTTACCGATCTATGATACATATTATATCCTAGCTATTTCCTCGATTAATGCGAGAATTATACCGGAGATAAACTCGGCATGGGCATGTCAGCGATTTTACCTCGTGTTTAGCGTGGATTTACGCACAGTTTCAAATCATACAAATCTACTTCAAAATATCACGTCTATTATTATCACGTCGAAAAAACATCAGGAAACGTCGATCAATAGAGTTTGCCTCCTATTAAAAGCAATTAAATTAACGACTTTCCACACACGAAACCTTTCCGTTTTTTCTATCTTTTCCGCAGTCTCCTCAATCACGTATCGATTGACAATTTATTCCCGTGCAACAAATTTAATACCGTCGTTTGCAAATGTGAAATTTTTTCCGTATACATGCCCAAGTAAGGGAAATCGTATACGAATCAATGCTAACGGCAGGAACAATAGGGGTCGCGAAATTATCGCCTTTGCCCAAGGCCGTTCGATTGCTACTAAATCCGCCCTTACGTGCTAACGCGCATCGTCTATTTTTTTACTGGAAATGTGCTGAATTCTCTCTGTAAAAAAGCTCCGTCAACTTTCGGAGGCTCAATTCTGGAGAATACAACAAGTCAAAAACTTGCACAAGAAGCTTCCGTTCTATTCCTGCGCTCGAGTAATTTAATAATTCACCGTTTTAAAACGGGCTAAAATTATTAGCATGCCGACTTTCTCGCATTTTCCACGGGTAATGGTTTCGTTCATTTATTCATGTGCAAATTACGCTTGGAAGTTGACGCACAAATTGCGTACAAATTATTATTGTTATTTTTCGAATTAAAAAAACAAACTAATCGCACATTGCACGTTAGTTATAAAATGATTTAATACTTGTGTATTGATAATCGTCGAAAACGGATTCAATCGATCGTAAAATATACCATCTGCTAAAACGATTCGAGGTTTACTTTGCTTCACATTGGCCGGCAATAAATATCCATCAAGATCTAAATCGCAATAGTGATTTTATTCATTTATTCAGTGTCGCATTGAGGTTAGATCGACGCTGATATCAATTCATTTTAATATCGATCAGTGCGAAGAAGACAAATTATTAAAGGTTGGCGTTTTCCTGTATTTAACTTATCATTCGATTCGCCTTTTTCAACAAATTGCCGTCAAGTAAATGATTATTCGATAGTACGCAAATTATAACTTTTCGAAATGAAATTATATTCTTTTGGAGATGGATTCTTGGTATTCAGACTAGATGAAAAGGGGAAATGAGCGATGATAACGGCGTGACTTTCAGACCTTTTGGTTGACAATTGCGAATCCCCTGCAGTCTCGTGGACATTATGTATAACGTGGCTCAAACGTGACGTTCAAATAACGTGGTTCATGGTTCATGGCTCTTTATTATATACCAAAATGTGCCAAAAGCCATGGCTGGATAATTAACGAGCGTGACGCAGAAATTATGCTGGCTAATGCGAGCGCGTGGTGTACAGAAGCCAACTTGTTCGGTTGTTGCTCAACTAGCGTTAATCCGTATGAATTTCTCTTTTGATAAAAAATGGGTCAATTAAATGAATAAATAAATGAATTTGATAAAATATTCGAAAAACTTGATAGCGCGAACTTAATAACATCGGAATTGGTTTGTTTGTTGTTTTCTGTAAAACACTGCAGTGACTCGCTGAATTTGAGGCACTCGCTATAGTTGTTCAAAGTTCAGACATCCTATTTGCTCATGAAGCGTCTCAAAATAATTGTCTACCGAAGTGAGAGGGCAGTTTTTAGCATTGAATATGAATTTTTAGACATTGTATCTCTCTTGAGTGAAGAAACGGACATTCTGAAATTGTACAATCAATACCATTTGGCAAGGTAGAGCTTTTTCCTTGCGGCAAGAGAATGATTTGTTGGCCGTATATGAAGACGGATATAATGTCTCGACTAATCGACTAAAATGGGTAAAACTCACGACTCCGTCGGAAGATGCCTCCTCGAAGCCCCGATAAGCTGGCATGGCAGGTGGTGTAGTCCTCATGTCTAACGGCAGCCAGTCACTTCTCGAAGGGGAATTCCCGTGAGTGGAGGATGACGAGTGCCTGCCACCTCTAGTCCCAAGACGCGGTCTGCCACGACGGACCCTCCTTCCTACCGACAAACAAAATGGTACCCTTCGTGAGTCCAATGGAAGCCAACGAGAGCCAATGGTAACCAATGAAAGCCATTCGATAATGCATTGATGAAAACACGCCTTTTACCTTTTTCACTTATTCGACGTCTTTATAACTTAACAATGGTGTTTATAATTCAAGTAGTACGAGTTTGGCCATGGAAGAAAAAGAAAGAAAAAAGAAAGAAAAAAGAAACAATTGTACGGAACAGCGGCATGTCTGGAATACGATAAAGAAATTCGAAATAATAGGGACGATTTGTACATCCCGGTTTAACGGGTCGCGATGGTTTAATAGAGAATTTTTCATTGCTAAAGCGGCGTTCGAAGATGGGCGAGAATCGTAAAAAAAAAAATCATCGCCGCGGGTCTCCTTCCGACAATCATGGTTTTACGGGCACATTCGGGCAATTATTTCCTCCATCGCTTTCACACTCTTCAATCCTGCGCTTTCTTCTCGTTACGAAACGTGCAACTTTGTACTTCTCGAGTCGTCAAAACGTAAACGTAAAAGATTTTTATCGTTGGCATAGGCGAGTGAAATAAAAATGTGAAAACTGCAACGGCACGTATTGTGGCGAGAATTTTATTGCTCGGATAAGAATAAAAATGGAAACTCGACTGCGGAGGTTGATGATCGATACATGCCCTCGGCACCTTATCGCTATAGCATATAAAAATAAAAAGAATATCAACATTGAAATTCAACGTTGCAAAAATGTTTTTATCGAATGACGATTTTGTCATTTTCAATGAAAAAGATGAATTCGCGTGAAATTTTCAATCACCAAACTTCCTTTGTAATTACGGTAGACTCGGGATCAAAGGAATATCGAATATATGATTTATCGGTACAGATGACAGGCTGCTGCTATTGAACAACAGAGGCGTGTCAATCGTTTGGTCAAAGAACATTCGTCTACCAATCGCGAGGCTCAAAGATTAAGGGCAGAAAAAAAAGGTAGCCCGAAGAGAAAATTAATTTCATTGGTGAAATTGTCGCTCTTCGATCTTTCACGTTTTTGCGCAAGAGAAACGTGCTATTGTAGAATTTACATATTTTCAGCGTTTCGACAGTATCATTGATGATGCGAAAATACACCGAGCACCGAGAAAACGTTACATTTCTCCTATGCGCATCGAATATCCAATCATTAAAATTTTTTCTATAATAATACAGCGCTTGCAATGACAATAAATCGTAAGTACAAGATTTTCCATGCATCTGCGATGAATGAACTTGAATACTCGTATGAAGAACATGAAAAAAAAATCTTATCAAGGCTGCGGGTTACACATCGGAAAATATCTGTTCAAGGTAAACAGAATCTGCTTGCCAGAAGCAGCTTTTAAGCGAGCGTCGTATTTTTGCTGATGAAATTAGCCGAGTCAGCATTGAATTGAATCGCATTGACAAAAGATAAAAAAAGATCCTTTCTTTGGTCGGAGCAACGCCTTGATTGAGAATTCGGGTAAACGAGACGCGCGGAATTTGCTTGCAAAAGAAAACAATGTCTCTTCTTGCCACCTCTGGAGAACTCAATCCCATTGATTAACTACGTATTTGACGTACGGAAAAGTCTTAAAAAGTATCTCGTTACGTTTATAAGGAACTCGGTCCGTAAAATCCATAAACTTGGAAAACGTAATAAACATTCGACGCTCAATAAAAGTTATAAGCTCTGTTTCGAAGAGTAAAAGTTGGAGCGAAGAAAAACAAAAGGCTCTCCTATCGATGCCGATGAATGAGGAGGGGAAACGCGTTCACGCGTCGCTGTAGGCTTCGATAGGTTTGCCCTCGTAAATGTCTTGGGAAGCGCGTTGCTTTTCCTTTTCCGGGTAGTCCGCGCGTAGGCCGTGCGTCGGAGGCAGCTGTTGACGCCTTTGCAGCGAAGTCATCTCGAGTAGATCGCTAAGATTAGTAGCGATGTCGGTGAAGTGAGCGGATCTGAGATGCCGGCGGAGATTGCTGTTGGTGCTGTAGACGCGCGTGCAAACGGGACAAAGCCGCGGCGAGTCCCAAGTTTGGCCGGTGACGCTCGCGATATTCGCTACGTCGCTCGAATCAGCTCCAGCTTCCCCCTGGCTATCCGCCGCTGCTGCTGCAACACACCAGCAGCATCGTAAGTCGGGATTAATCGGCGGCAATGCTCGCATCATACATCCCAACAGCCACCCCCAGCAGCATCTCAGCTTTTTCTTTCATTAATAGAGCGAGCATTCTCGATCAATCGCCGACGACACCTCCCTCTCTCGCCTCCTTGGCTTTCGTGCTTTCTTTTGTGCTTTCGGCAATCTCTGTACTCTGGTAGAACGTTCATCGTTCCATGTTCTCTTATTCGCCTCTTTTCAATTTCGAATACCTTTTCTTTCTTCTCTCAATCTTATCATCTACACCTTGGTATTTGATTAAAAAATAAATTTTGTCACTCAATTCGGAGCGAGCTTTCATAACGCTTTGCGGGGACGGCGAATTATGCAAACTGACAAGCCTGGCATCCGGGAGAGAATAAAAACATTTTTTAAATGCTTATTCGAATTCCGCGATATATGAAACCGCCGGCTACAAGATGAACAACAGAACGCGTCCTATTTTTCGCACGGACTTGAAAACTTCCATGTTCTGTATTTTATTATTCCCGCTTTTTTGCCCCGAATTATTGTCTCGCAAACTTTACGCGTTCTCGAGCACGAGAAAATTTTCTTTCAATTCAACTCGCTAAAACTTTCAATCACGGGAGCGCGGGCGCGCGCACGCGCGTTTTCGAGCCCCCAGACTTTTTTTCTCATCACGAAAAGTTGTTGAAATAACTGCCGAATATAGCTGACGAGTGAATTAGCCGAGCAAGTTTTATTCAAATATTTAATCGCGGTCATGTATTTCATCCTTTCCAACGGTCTCATCAGACATTCACGTCACTTTGCGAAGCAAGTTCGCAGATCGCGTCACTTCAGCAGAGCAGAGAGTCCCGACAAAGTCTCAAACCTCATTCGTTCTTTGCAGATTTGGAATTCCAAGCAAGACGCGAATTTGCCTCGATTATCGTTATTTCGTCATTATCGCGGAAATAGGGAAATTCAATGACTAAATTAAATACTCGAAGCGAAATTGTCGCATGAGCGCCGCCGCGGTTTCGCTCGGCTCGATACCACCTGCGGTGTATTTCGTACGTATTTCAATATATTATGTACCGTTCCTACAAATCGATTTCGTGATACACGCGCTCCCTCCGTCTTCGAGTAAGGCGCGCGCGACAGTGATTGACGTTTCTCGATAACAATGTTAATTTCCCACGGAGAATAAATACTACCGGGGCGGCTCAATAATGAAACAAACAGCCTCGAAAGGTCTCGACTGTCGAATCAATCATCGTTAAAGAAATGCATAAATCTCTCTCGTCTCGTCGATTCGGTGGGGGAGACAAGAAAAAGAAACGTGCATTTTCGGAAATAAAGCAAATCGACACGTGTGGACTTGCGACAAAAAAAGTTTCTGTTTATTTGTAGAACGTAGGATATAAAACAAAAGGTAAAATAGGAACATCGCTATTGCGTATACGACAACATGATAATAATAATACTATGCGTGTAATTTAGCGATTAATTTAGTGGCTTAAAAATACGCACTCTGCTGTGTCGATGAATTAAGGTCGATGATTATAATGGTATAATTATAATAAATGATGGTAGCGGTAGACGACGACACGTGACAATGATGAAATTACGCAAGGGTTACACTTGATTACAAATCGGTGCTCGCTTAAAGTAAATTTACCCTCCAAGTAAATGCACTGTTTATTGAGAACAAAATGAGAAAAAACAAAAACAAAAATAAACAAAAAATACCCCGTCCGACTTTCGAACCTGTAAACGATCTTCGCGTCGTCGCCAAATTTGCAATCCCTTCCCTCTATGTTCCCGCTGCCACTTATCATCAAGTTCGGCAAGACTGAAGCAGCTTTTGAATTCGTTAATGCCTTGAATTCTCGCACCCTTTACTTTATACTTGGAAATATACTTGAAAACAAGCGACGGAAGGCTTTAATGAAATCCAGCGTTTCGCGTAACTAAAACGTCTCGCCAAGATTTCCATCGCTACTCGCGACTTTTGCGATAATTACTTTTTTTCCAGCCCCCCCTGTCTTAGTTGATTATGACGAATCAGTGTACGATGACGGAAAAAAGGGCAGGTTCGAAAAACGGACGATGCGATGAATTGATAAATATATAGAGATAGCACGTTAGCCCCCGCTAATTCATAACCGAGCCTCGAACTCGCTGGATAAATTCGCGCATCGAGAGATGCCTACGTTTCCCGCAATGGAATGCGTTATTGCACTGTGACTTTGAATTTTGATGTAAGCTCATTCTGCCCGGATTCGCAAGGAGATCATTATTCTTGTTCGCGCGGCCGCAAAAAGCTGAGGCAAACGTTGGAAATGCATAAATTGACAATCACTTATAATCATTCTAGTAATAATTCTAAGCATTCTAATCATTCTAATGATTCTATAATGGAATACCGGTGGTTGTGACTGGTCGGAGCGAGTCGGTGAGTTTTAAAAACAACTTTTCACGCACTTTTCCATGAATTCAAGAGGGCCAAAAAAAGATTAACGATTCGTCCTCGATCAAAATAGAAGAATAATTTTGCGTTTATAAATTACGATAACGAAAACAATGTGCCTCGAGAGGACACGCGGCAACGAATGGAGAAACAAACTTTAAAGCTCTGCAGCACTCGGTCATTCGTGAAGCTCGGAAATGACGACGTCGAAAGCGCGACTATGAGAGGCAATTGAAAGGCAAACATCCTTTGGAAGCGAAGGATTTCAATTGCGAGAAAAGCCTTATATTACAAAGTTGTATCAAATGCATACAGCTCAATTGTATTATACGTACATTTGTGGAAAAGATTGGATGTACGCCGATTGAACAGAAAATTGCGAGAGTAAAGAAATTTCTTCCTTGTTCAAAAGAAACGACTTTCACGGGACGAGCGTGCAAGCGAAATAAACAATAACAAAGTCAACAACTCCTCGACTCACTAGCGACGTCTCGTCGTTCGAGAATTTAAAGCAATGATTCAATCTCATTGTAAATTCCTTCATTCCGGCGCGTATCTCAGTCGCGCTTAAATCCTATTTTACGAGTAAGTAGTACGTCTTGATAATTACTAAAAAAATCCTATTTCTATCCTATCGCTAGGCTTACATGTAAGTGACGACGACGACAAAGGTATGCGTGCATCGTCTCGAATAAATACGCAGTATCACTTAAACAGTAGCACGGTTAATTCAAAGCGAAATTCATGCTTGGTAATTTTGTATCCCCGTGAAAAGGCTATTTTTTTCTTCTTTATGTACAGAAAGAGCGATACACTCTGAAATAAAGGCCGAAACGACTCTTTTTTTTCACTCGGTTATGCGGCTGCATTCGCCGTAACGTTTCGTTCGAATCGTGAAAAACAAGCTACGAAATTCGATTCTTGTCCGTAACGAACGGTGCTTTTTTTTTTTTCTTTTTTCAATCGCAGCCCGTTTTATTTTCAATCAACTCTCTCGAGTTTTCATTGTAATTTCTAATCAACAGCCTTTTCAACTTTTCGAATCACTTTTCACGGACCATTTCCATCATTTCTCTCCCATATTCTCCATAAAAATACCCCCCCCCCTCCCCCCACCCCTTTCTTTTCCATAACTCGAATTATTTTCTTTGCAATTTGTTTTGTTCCGAAATATTACTTAATGTACCTACAAGCATCTTTCGTGTAAAATATCAAATTTCATCCGCGTGTTTTACACTTACACTTTTAAATTTATAATATAGAAATGCTAAAATTTATAGAAAAATACGTGTTTTCTATAATCTTTTATACATTTCTATTCTTACACCGTACGATTATTTGATCATTACTTGGTAGAATCTGGTTACAATTTTCGTACTAAAACAAATCAATCCGTTGACAATGATTTAAGAATCATGCTGCTGGGCTTTGAAAAAGGCATTCAATTTCCATCAGTCGTATACTTAAAAACTTTTCGAATTTTATTTAAAAAAACACGTCAACTTCTCCCTCTCCCTTCTCGAATAAAAGTCGTAAAACGCGATAAAGCTACATTGTCCTCGTAGGTAAAAAAATGACTAGATAAACAATAAAAAAAGATTTAAAAAAAGCTTCCGAAAACACGTAAAGTGCATTAGTCCGAATAAGAGACGACTACTCATGCGCGCGTTAAGTAAGTAGTTGAAACTTTAATACGTAGGACACCATATAATCAGTGTCCGGCGATTCGAGTACACGTTTTCAACGTAAAATCGCTCTCGCGCTCTCGTTCAACTCTCGCTCGTGGAAATACAAACGTATAATTTACATATGTACAGGGCACAAACAAACAAACAAACAAACGCACTGGTTTGCAATAAGCACTTTTGAGCAAAGTGGCTCGAATTTCAAAAAAATAAACAAAAAAGATACCATCGAATCACATTCACTCTCTTTTTCTTTTCCGTTCGTAAGCACGACTCCGAATGACGAAAAAATATATATCATTTTTTACGGAAATAGTCGCCGAAAAAGCGCCTTTTACGCGGCTAAAAAATGCGTTTGAGAAATCGAATATGCGCTTCTTGTTCTTCTCCTTCTTTTTTCCCCTCCCCTCCTCCCCTCCTCCCCTCCCAATTGTGGATGAAGTTACGTCTGTATTTATTGATGAAAAGTCGAAGCACTCAACGGGGTGAGCGCTTCCAAAGTGTAGGTATGCGCGTAGTGGAATATAATAACTATATATGTAACCGGTTTAATGCCCAGCGAAGACCAGCCTATATGAGGATGCTTATGTATTTAATAGTGTTGTGTGACACGCTATGGTGTATCGCTCTGATGCACGTGCGATTAATCGCGGGCCATGAATCGTTGGTAAAAAAGGAAGGAAAAAAAAAAAAGAAAAATAAAAACGCGACTACGAACTCGGTCAACTGAAACATCTATTATGTACAACGGGGGAAAAGACCTCGATCAAAGACGTGGGGGTGAAATGACTCGTGAAAATTAATAGACGAGAGGGCGGCCGGAAACTGCAGCAACGATTCAGAGCGCGGAATAATCGACGCTTGAAACACTGCCTGGCAAATGTATAACAATATATTAATATGATATGCAACATTTATAATCTAATCTTATCTCGGTATTAGTTATCGTCATTTATGCTGGGCATCCATTGTTTATTGTAAAGGAAAAGAAAACCGTCCCGAGTGCACTCTAATGTCCATTAATCGTTGAAAATAATAAGACACTCGCTCATCATCAACACGCTGGTAATAACAGATTCATAAAAGTCATTATTATTTGTATAATCGGTCGTCAGCGCAGTCGCTGCACTATTGTAAACGCGCTCTATTTCCTTTTTTATGTAAAATATTCTCGTTAATATACATATTTAAACATTTGATTGCGTGTGAGGTATAAGAAACTGTTGTATGCGAGCGCGATTCGCCCCCTCCCCTCCCTCTTCCTTCCACCCCTCGCGAATCGCGTAATACGGAACTATTGTCATCTGTAAAATATATAATATAAAAAATCCTGAGTTGTACTGCGCGGTACTATGGCTATGGAATCTGTGTGAGGGGTGGCCGTGCCGTTTCCTTTCTTACTATTACAAAATATCATGATTTTCATAATCTTATACTACACTCCGTTAGTTAGCATCTTTGAGGTAAGTTAATGGAAAATAGAAAAATAACTTTATACAGTTCCAGCGGCTGTAGCGGGCTGGAATAACAGTCGAGTAATAGAGTTGCGTGTTGTAAAAAGTTGAATTAAGCAGCACGGGAAAAGGCGGCCCGACACGGACACCCCGGGGTTCCCTCCCTTAACATACGCGTTTCCGTACCATGGATGGCTACACGGAATCTTCATCCTCCTCTCGTTCGCGTTACGTTAAAGCTTTACTTTTTATTATTTACTTATTACTCTTGTCTCTTGTCTCATGTGAATTTTTGCGATCACGATTTCTCTCGATAACTGTTAATAAATATTATCACTCTGTTGAGCTGTCGATTGGCTGTACGTATATTGCAATGTATGCTTGTGAAAAATATATCATGTACGGGCTATGAGTCCATTGCATACTGTGTTGCAATCGTTATTAAAAAGTAAATATAATCCTCTGTAAGAATATAATATTGTAAATATCTTTAGTCTGTGTAACACTGTATAGCATCAAATAAAACAACAAGTTATTCCGGCTGTAGAAGTAGCGGTACGAGGTGGGATGGCTGCCCCACCTTCGTTATTCAAATTCTCCCTTCTTCTTCTTCTTCTTCTTCTTCTTCTTCTTCTTCTGATTCTTATTATTACTATTGTTATTATTGTTATTATGTATCGTTCAATCGTAGCTCGCACCGGGCTATTTTCATTTTCATTCCTGTCTCGTAACGCATCGAACCAGACCCCAAACAAAAACCCCTTCTTCATTTATTTACATCTTTGCGCGTTCGGCGCAAAGATCTTATTGTTGACGACGCTGCTGCCCCCCCCCCCCCCCCCCCACACCCCCCCTCTCAAGAGAACAGCATTTTTCACCCCAATTTTTTTTTAATTTTTGAGATGCCGGCCAGTCTTGATGCAACTAAAAACTTTATACATATGTTAGTGCAACAATGAGCGCGACAAAGATAATAAAAAAAATAAGTTGTGGGGCCCGTCGTTTTTTTGTTTTTTTTTTTTTTAGATAATAATTTATATAGTATATTTCGTTATAGTGTTGTTTAGTCAACTAGTC
>JABFQM010003440.1:0-11738 GCA_022816865.1 Zelostemma sp. ZL-2020
CGGACATTCTCCGGTTGGGTCAACGTTGCGGCAACATTACGAACTTCGCGGTAACGTTACCTCAACGTTCAGTCGGTAACTTCCAACGTTACCTTAACGTTACTGCAATGTACGCGTGTTCATGGGGTGGTGCCTTCACCCTATTCGGATTGAAGTGAAATTTATGACAGTGTCAATTGTGCCACTGTCAAAACCGACAGTTAATTCCACGGTGAAGAACTCCGACCTCGAGGACCAGCAACTTCCATGGCTATAGACAAGGTTTAATTTTTGATTTATCTTTTTCTTCCACCAGATTTCCCGTAATTTTCCTCTATCTTTTTTTTTTGTCTCGCCATATTTTCTTACAATTGTTATTTTTGTAATATAATTCCTTTTCTATAATTTCCATTTTTTTTTCTTGTATAACATATATATCTCGTCACCTCCGTAGAGCGAACAACTGTTCGAGTTTGGGGGGGGGGGGTTACGATAAGGTACAGCGATCTATAATGTCAAGTGAAATCAAAGAATAGGTCCGCGAGGAAAGCGGTCTCGTGCCCACGAGTTCGGAAGATCGAGGACTTCGAGACCCCTATTCGATGGACTCGTTCACCATCCGTCTTGCGGTGGGAACGAGCAACCTGGATTCCACCCCGGAAGGCAATACTTACTCACTTCAATCAAAGTGGGGTGACGTCCATAATAGAATGATGTATGAAAATGTATCGGTGAAATGTAAGGGGGTGACAGTATCAAAAATGCTGCTTACATCAAAGGATTGATTTTTCTTTTGTCAAGTCCCAATTTTGGTTGCATCAAGAGCCATACTGGTCAGCAGGAAAATTTTCTGTCCTTAATTGCCTGAGCGCTTGATGATGTAAGGGTTGCTGATTTTCCGCTTCGTTTCCCCGCGCATTTCTTTCCATCTGTCCTTGCGGGTTTGAAAACCGGGGGGTAGCAATTCCCATTGATCTTACAGAATTGTCCATCTGTTTCTTATTTATATTCTGGAACATTATTGAATAATAATTCAACAAATGTACGTCATTCTAGGAAATTTGAAAATCGAGAGTAATTTAAACAAAGGAATGATATTCGACAATGTATTAGTGAAATTCAAACAGGTCAAAGTGCAAAGAGAAAACGTTATTTATGTTACATAGGGTAAGTTGGGGAGAGATGGGCCACTTTTTCGTGAATTGTTGCTGGTACTTACCAATTCAATATAAAAAATCTGAAAAAATCTCGATAACATTGTTTGACGGCCGTAGAACAATGATTTGACTGAAGTTTTTGATTATTGTTTGTTCTCAATATTACAAGAGACAGTTGAAACAATTTTGTAAAATTGTCAATTTTGGAATTTTTTAGGGAGAGATGGGCCGCTGCGATAATTTATTTGGAGTTTGTGAATTTTCCTTTTCCAAATGTTGTATTGGTCAATATTTATAAAAATTCGTAACTAAACTAGTTCGGAAATGATACATTAGTAATAAAAAAAGGTCATTGAAGTCGAAATTGTTTGTCTACCGTTTTTGCAAGATTTAACTTTAATATTTCAACTTGAATATTTAGAGTAATTTTTTTTAAATATAAACTGCACTAATGTTTAATGTCTGGTGCGATTCGCGAAAAAATGTTGTATTATTCGAATTATGAATTGGCTCCTCTCCCCCAAAAAAATGGCCCGTCTCTCCCGAATAGATGAAGAAAGATGGGCACCACGATTAAATCGCAATGTAAATATTCAAAATGGTCTACAAAGCATACGTACTTTCCAGAAGGTCATGTTTACTTGTTGAACGTTAATTAATTGGAATATAATTCGATTTGTTGCGTACTTGCGAAAAAATATTTGAAAGCTGGAAAACTTACGCCTGTTTTTTGACGGTAACGGAAATAGGAAGTTATTTTTCTTAAAAACTATGACAGGGATCGACGTGTTTGAAACGAGTTTTTTGTTGACTTGTTATCACACGCACTAACACGAAAAATGGGCACGATAGTGTGAAGGACGTGGAAATGGGAAAGAGTGGCCAATCTCTCCCGGTGGCCCATCTCTCCCGAATTTACCCTGAGTGACTTAATTATTGTCTTTAGATAATGGAGCCAGGCTCTGTTTTAGGTTCAAGTAAGGGTTGTATCGATTCCCGGAAAAATGTTGATTCCCGAATTCCCGTGTCAAAAAAACCCTCGAATATTTGAGGGTTAACCCTTAACTTGAGGGTTAACCCTAAAATATTCAGGGTAAACCCTCAAATTTCGAGGTTTAACCCTCAACTTGAGAGTTAGCCCTCAACGGTCGAGGGTGAACCCTTAACGGTCGAGGTTGAACCCTTAACGGTCAAGGGTTAACCCTTTAGACCGGGTGTTAACCCTTAACGGTTGAGGGTTAACTTCCAAGACTGGGTGTTTACCCTCAACGGTTGAGAGTTAACCCTTCGAGGCTGGGCGTTAACCCTCAACGGTCGAGGGTTAACCCTCAACGGTTAAGGGTTAACCCTCTAGACTAAGGGTTAACCCTTTACGGTTGAGGGTCAACTCTCGAGACTGGGTGTTTACCCTCAACGGTTGAGAGTTGACCCTTGAGGATGGGTGTTAACCCTTAACGGTCGAGGGTTAACCCTTAACGGTCGAGGGTGAACCCTCAACGGTTAAGGGTTAACCCTCTAGACTGAGTGTTAACCCTCAACGGTTGAGGGTTAACTCTCGAGACTGGGTGTTTACCCTCAATAGTTAAGAGTTAACCCTAGAGGCTGGGTATTAACCCTCTAGACTGTGTGGTAACCCTTATTAAGACATAGGACAAACACAACACAAGGACAAAATTATTCAATCCCAACAAACACGTTATTCAATATTATGTTTTATCAAGCTGTACTTATTTCGTATTTACAAACTAATCAATTTCCATTCTGTTGGCTAGTGCCGTAATTTAGTCGTTATTGTTACAAGTCATTATAATACATTTGCTGCTAATATCGTGAGGAAAACATGTTATTACGTTATTTCTTTTTGTCACTGAATGACAAAAGCTTGACGATGAAATACCGTGATTTGTGCACAAGGGTTCTTCAGAAACTTCGAACGATTTCTCAACAATAACATATTTCTTCATGCCAGTTACAGCGGTGACTTTATAAAGTCCTTTGATTTCGATAAAATCAATAAGTAATATAGTAAGAAAAAAAACTAAAACTAAAGAGGACTTCCCTGAAACCGGCGACCCCAAGGACGTGGAAAAGTCCTGGAAGGAAATTTTGAAAAACAAGTGCAAGAACGCACACCTGTATAACAAAAGGGAAATAATTTTCCATGTACAAAATATTCAAAATTCTATATATGTGAAATAAATAAAGAAAAATGATTTCTATACGAGTTTTTTTAATATACATTTTTTATATGTAAAAGAAACCCTCAACTTGAGGGTATAGCCTCGAGTTGAGGGTTAACTCTCGAGTTAAGAGTTAACCCTCGAGTGAGGCTCAACCCTAGAGTTGAGGGTCAACCCTCGAGTTAAGGGTCAACCCTCGAGTTAAGGGTCAACCCTCAAGTTGGGTGTGCCAAATAACACCCAAGTTGGGGGTTCTAGTTGAGGGTTTTTTTTAGGGTTAACCCTCAAATATTTGAGGGTTTTTTTGACACGGGAGAAGCCAGTCCAACGGAAGCACTTTATAAAAGACATTGCTAATAGAGTCAAGTCCCGGCGCTTTATTAGGTTTAGATTTTCGGATTGCAGACTTCAATTCATCAAGCGAGATCTCCGCGTCCAGAAAAATGTCAAGGACGCCAAAGAATACATTATTTGAACTTATACGAGGCGGAAAGATTTTTTGATAAAACTCATTCCACTCTTCCGCGGAGATCTCGGGCGTTTGGTGAGTCTTTGCTCGAAAGCTTTTTACAGTGATCCAGAATTCGGCCGGGTTTTTGACATTTGCAAGCTTATTTCTAATTTCATTGATATACGCATTTTTCTTCGAGTCTAATAGCGTTCTATACTGTCTTTTTAGTTTTAAATAATTATCTTTGTCAGTAGCGGTAAAATTAGACTTATAGCAGGCTTTTAGACTTTCAATCTTTTCTTTTTTTAATACGATGCAGTCGCGATCGAACCATTTATTGTTGTGGTTTGGGAAGCGCCAAGAGCGGCTTGGTTGTACCATGTTGGCAGTTTCAGCAGCTTCAAAGATAGCTGTATTGAGATTTTCACATTGCTCTTCAATAGAGGCCGATTGACAATTCAAAAAAGCCGCGCTTGAGTTTTCCAATGCTCGGAAATAATCTACTCCCTTTTCGCCATCCCATATCAACTTCAAAGAGGTTGTCGATTTATCCATAAAAGTATTATTCTTTTCTAAATTATAGTTAACAGGTACGTCAAAAGATAAAATGACCGGAAAATGGTCTGAAAGCCGACAATCCGGCGAGACATACAGGTCATTTACCATTTCAATGTCAGTCACTTTTATCCAGACCTGGTCTATTACAGAGTTACCGATAGTTGAAATATGTGTAAATTTTGCTGGGTAGTCTCCCGGTGTTCTACCATTTAACAAAATGAAACCATTTAACTCCATAAATTCGCAGAGAAGACTACCACGGGAATTTTTTGTTTTGTCGTGTGAAAGTCGTGGATGTAACAAGCGAGTATTGATAACAGTTTCTTCGACTAAATTGTCCTCACTCCCAATCCTAGCATTGAAGTCTCCCCCCATTACAAATCTATAATCCGGGTATTTCTCGAGAAGTTCTGTGACAGTTACCTGTAGAAGTTCAAGTGCTTGGGCTAAATCTAAAGACGGCTTGAAGTAAACCATGCCAATAACGGAGTGCAGCACGTCAGACTTGATGAATATCCACCACGGGGAACAATCCATCATTTCGGCGTCGAACGAGTTCCTAAGGAAAATCGCCAGTCCTCCGCTCGCACGTCCGCGGCTTTTGTCCTTGATTGCAGGTGACCAAAAGGCTCGGTAGTTCTGGAACATTGGGGGCGGTTTCTTCGGGATAGTTGTTAGCCAAGTTTCACAGGTGCATATGATGTCATTCTTGCAATCGTCCTGGCTGCTGGCGATATGCGAATAGCCTTGACAATTCCAGTAGGAGATATACAGTAGACCCCCAGTAGTTAGTTTTTTGAAGAAGGACGGTTTAGAGTTGTTTCTGAGAAGTCAGTGGGTCTGGAAGGAGCTGGAATTACGCCATCTTTTCTGTTGTCCCATACGAACCAGTCACTCCCAATCTGGATTTTACGGTGTCCGAGTTTAACGCTCTTGCCCGCAGCTCTCTCCTGCTTGGCCAGGGTCCTCAGCTTGAATTCCACAGTTCTTACTTCTTGGGTAAGATCACTTTCGATAAAGATATCCCGATTCTGTAGTCTGGCCTTCTTCGTTCTCAAAATCTCAAGTTTAGTGTCCCAGTCCGACACCTTAGCCAGGATAATCCGCTTGTTCGGATTGAGGATTCGAACTTCGGCAATTTTATTGACAGCGTTGAAAGTTGATTCGAAGAAAGCATTTGTTTCCAAAAATGCATTGTCACAATTATTAGAAAGATTCAGACCTTTGATAATTATATTATTCCTCCGTTCGCGCTTGTCCGCTTTCTCCACCCACGCATTGCAACGGGCAAGTTGGTTGTAAAGCTCTGCAGATATTCCCGAAGTACTTGCATGATCGATCCTTCTTTCTAGGCGAGAAAGTTCGGAAGCTGTTTCCTTTTCCAACGTAGACTTCAGGGTGGTCATCCTCTTCTCCACCAGGTCGACCTTGCGGTCGACTGCAGCAAATTTCACCGACCAGGCCTCATCTTGATCCTGCATTTGCTTCTTAAGATCCGCAAGTAGTTGCCGATGACTTGCGCTCTCTGAATCAATTTTCTTGGCCAGAGTTTCCAGCTTCTTATTTGATTCAGCGCGCGATTCCCTGTTTTCACGGCGCAACTCCTGTATCTCATGCAGCAAAGGCTGCAGATTGACATCTGACATGGCGTAGTCTTGTTGAAATGAGAAGTCCGGGGGTGAGGATTCCGCAGATTCGACTTCTTGCGGAAGCGAGAGATTACGCTGGTCTTCGGCGATGTCCGGATCCGGTACTGTACTCGGAGATTCAAGATTGAGGGACGGTTTCTTCGCAGGTGTGTCCTCTTGGCAGTCGTGGGCTTCCTCTTCCGGAGCAGCCGATCCTCTCTTGCGTTTATTCGAAACAAGAAGCCAGGGAGTGATTTTCGAGAGTTGGCGCGCACCGTCTTTCGACAGAAGGCAGGCAGAACTAGGGCGACCCTTTGGCGTTAACGGTGATTCTGAGGATTTTCCCGCAGTCTTGTCCACTGTAGGTGGCAACAGTTGCTGGGTTTGATTTTCCTTATCCATACCACTCATACAGCTAAACGCTATTACGAACACTTTAGCTTTCAATCAAACGGGCGATTGGAAAAAGTAAACACTGCGCGTTCACTAGTAAACAGTATATAATGCTCCCGGTGCGACCGCCGCTAATCACCTTGATTCACGCATACACACAGTACACGATAACCGTCTACTTGTCCACGTTTCAATTTTCGATAAACTCGCGAAAAGTACCACGAATGAGACAAAAATCGCGCTGCACTTTGAGCCAAGAACTTAAAAAGAACTCGCGGCCGATCAAAACGAATTGTAGGGCAAGATATACCATTCAAATTTCGAAAAATAACTGGACGTGAACATACTAGGTGCGTACACGAGCGCGCCACCTAGCGAACCCCTGTTATATTCTAAATACGAATTTTTAGTTCCGAAATAGGAGTGTAAAGAGAGCGTCACACTTGGAATTTCGGTTGCACTTTCGGACCCAATCGGCATCGGAAGTTTTTAATGCCGACTGTGTCCTTCCTTTGACGAGGGTAGGTTTGGATGACTCAAATTAATAGCGCACCGAAATTTACAATTTTATCCACGATAGACGATATTTATATCTCATGAATTATTAAGTTGTCTTGGATTACACAAAAACACTTTGACTAATACACTTTGGTGATCCAAAAATTTCATGAGTCATAATAGCTGCTTAATGTACAATAGTTTTTGATGGCGCATTTTATTCATGACAAAATCATGTTAAAATGTTCACGAACGACATGTTTATTCATTAACAAATACATCGCGAATGACACCCCGGAAAAAATGACTAAGTTTTGTTTTCGAAGCGAATCGAACACATTTTCTTCCAATTCAATTTCGAACGAGTGAAATTAAAGCTCTACATTATTTTTCTTTTAGCAAAAAGAATTTTCGAGTTTCAATCATGTTGAATTTCAAAATTATTTCCGTTTTGTTGGACGGCTTTTGGATCAGTACGTATCTCGAGTTAATAAAGTTTCCAGAAATCGACGAATGTTGAGTCATATTTTGTACTTTTGTCGTAACTTCATTTACAAAGAATTTTCTATCGTAATCAAATTCCATCTAGAGACTGATACATAAACAAAGATAAAATAATTATTTCACACAATTGGGACTGCTACTACGTAATTTTCAGTTTTTACGCAGACAAAATTAGAGTTAAATACGCATGAGCATTGAATCAACGTTTGAGCAAATCTTCTTTCTAAAGGTTTTTTTATTGACCACAATTATTATTTAATACAAAGTTGGAAACGTCCTTACGCAGCTTAACACATCTCCTTGAACTCGGGCTAGAGAAAATGAGTACTGAAGAATTAAGAACTTTTCGCCGCGAGTGGAACGAGTAATGAGATCTAGTGCCCACTCCGGTTGATCGTAACAAATCGAGTGCCCATCGTTCCTTACGAGAACTTCCGTTAAATTATCAACACTTTTCGTGTACCGAGCCAACTAATTGCCTACTCTCCATTGCTTTCTGACTGCTTTCTTATACTTTTCCGCCCTTGTCCACTTGAGATGATGCAAAAAATTTTCCGTCGAAGGATAATTCATACAAATACCAAACTGTCTATTGAAGTACATCACTCTGTAATGATCAAGTAAATCCGCGATCAAATGCGCCTCTGACCGTGAAAAATCAGCTCTCAAATGATTTTGGACGGTGCGAGCCACGGCGCCAAACAACTTCCTCCCTACGTGAATAGCTTTTCGAACATCGGGCTGTTGAATCCATTCAGCCCAGTCGTAGCTGCCAAAAGGCTGTTCCACCGGATTCAAATAATTGTAATAAGTGGCGAAACCAGTGACATTCGTGAAATACGTTGGATACTCCGTATCGCCCTAGAAAACCACCTTGAACAAGTCAGAGGCTTCCTGGAATTTCCCTTCTGTTATCATCTCTTTCACTTCGGCCTCGTACTTCTTAAACTGATCGCGTGCATTGGAATCCACAAGTCCCAGTTGGTTCAAGTAATCTCCGTAATTTATTTGATAAATCGGATCTGTCCAACCGCTCTCGATGGCCAAGCCTTGCAGATCAATTTTTCTTTTTGCTTCGACGATATTGTAGTTCATGATCGCGTGTGAAATTGCAGAAACATATTTGCCAGCGTACGACATTCCTGCCGTGAAGAAAGGATTTTCCCGCAGCTCCGGGGAAAGCTTGAAGAACTGTACTAGCGCAGTGAGCAGGTCCCTGCCTACGTCGGTTTCGGTATTCGCGTAGCCCTTCTCTCTATCTGTAAAACTGTAGCCTGCACCCACGAGGTTGTCTATGTAAACCATATTGTGATTCTTGCTCCAGGAGTATTTTCGAGTTTTCAATGTTTTTTTGTTTGTGACGCTGAAAGGACCGTTCTCCACAAATAAACTGTAGACCGACGGTGAACCTGGACCTCCTTGAAGATATAGAACTACTGGAGCATTTTCTGGATTTTCGGGCAATATGAAATGGGTTGGTTCAGTTTCAAAAGAAAAAGAACCCGTGGAAAACACATTGGATCCAATTAAATCTGATAGGATCCAAAATGCTCAATTTTCGGAGGGTTGTGGTAGAATGCTAGTGCGTTGTTTTGATATCGCCCCCCAAAAAATCTATAAACGAGAAAAATGCAATGTTTTGTTGTTTATATTCAATAGAACCTATCTTATGGAATACAGAAAATTTTCCAGCCAGAAGCATTTTATTCTTCGCAATCGGATTTCAAAAACACACTGAAAGAATCAACTGCCACTAAAACAATGATTTAGCTTTAGTATTATCAATCACATTACAGTGGGTGAATACGACGGTCATCATTCATTGCAGTAACATCCAGTTGGTGTCTAATAACATGATAATTGCAAAAAGTATGAATAAGAAAAAAGTTAAAAATAACAAAAACATACACTTCCATCGTAAGCTACTCCGTAAAAAATATTGAACTGAAGTAAACAAAAAATAACTTGTCTTGTAAATACCGTTGTCATGTATAATCCCTTGGAAGGATTTTTCACTTTAACTCATGATATTAGACGAATTTACGCAGTGACACATCCACTTCTTCCAGAACTCTAGGAAACAGGATATAAGACGGTACTAGATTGACGATACCACAGTGATAGAACGATGATTAAAATTACAACAAGTATTACTATTATTGCAATTAATATGTATATAACCCACGACGCTATTCCATCAGATGGGGCAGGAGTTGTTACAGTAGTCGTTTCGTCCGTTACTCCACTTGATGTTGTTCCGTTGATGCCATCTGTACTCAATATAGTCGTTTTGTCGCTGGTTACTCTACTCGATGCGGTCGTTTCATTTCCAGCTACTCCACTTGATGTCGTTTGGTTGTTAACTTCTGTACTCGATTTAGTCGTTTCGTCGCCGGTAACTGCATTTGATGTAGTCGTTTCGTCATTAGTTACTTCACTGGATGTGGTCGTTTTGTCATCGGTGACTCCACTTGATGTCGTTCCGTTGTTGCCTTCTGTACTCAATATAGTCGTTTCGTCGCTGCTTCCTCTACTCGATGCGGTCGTTCCATTTTCAGTTACTCCACTTGATGTCGTTCCGTTGTTGACTTCTGTACCTAATGTAGTTGTTTCATCGCCGGAAACTACCCTTGATGTTTTAGTTTCGTCGTTGGTTACCCCACTAGATGTCGTTCCGTTGTTGTCTTCTGTATTCGATGTAGTCTTCTCGTCGCTGGTTACTCTACTAGATGTGGTCGTTTCGTTGACGGTTACTTCACTAGATATCGTTGCGTTGTCTTCTGTACTTAAAGTATCGGATAGGTAGAAATTTCGAAACAATTCGCTGGTTACTTCACTTGATGTCGTTCCGTTGTTGCCTTCTGTACTTGATCTAGCCGTTTCGTCGCTGGTTACTTTACTTAATGTAGTCGTTTCGTCATCAGTTACTTTACTGGACGTGGTCGTTTTGTCACCAGGTACTCTACTTAATGTCGTTTCGTTATAGTCTTCTGTACTTAATGTAGCCGTTTCGTCGCCAGTAACTTCACTTGATGTAATCGTTTCGTCTCCGGTCACTCCACTGGATGTAGTCGTTTTATCGTTGGTTACTTTACTAGATGTCGTTTCGTTGTCTTTTGTACTCAAAGCAGTCGTTTCGTCGGTGATGACTTCACTTGATGTGGTCGTTTCGTCGTCGATAGAGGTGCTTGTCAATATCAACATCAGCTTTGCCTTCGCAGGAAGTTTCACGGCGTCTAATTTGACCTTTGTACTAGAAAATGTTTACTTCTATTACAACTTGTTACGTAGATGAGTAACAATGATTTGAAAAATTGCAACCGATTGCAATCTTGTTGTATCCATTAACGAATAAGTATATAAAAAGTTTACTAACTTTAATTGATCGTCTGGCGCGTCACTATTACCATCGACTATGCCAGATGTGAACTGATTTCGTATCAAATGCGTTATATCCACAATCTGTTCATCGAGGTTATCTCGTGCACTAACAAGCACCGCAAATGATTTTCCATCTTCTTTTTTCATCATCGTGTACGATGTTGGGTCGGCAAAGTTTACTAAGCAGTATACCTTGCCATCATTCAAATACTTTCTTAGGATAAATCTAGAAATTGGAGTTGGAAAATCTAGAAAGTTCAAAATCAAAATAGACTAAAAAATTTCGTCGAAAGGGACGATGTTGTTCAAATTATTTGGATTCTCAAATAAAGAGGAAAGAACAAATCGTGATTCTATAATTCAATTCTACCTAATGTACGTAATATACTTCCTTGTCAATCACTATTTCACTGTCATCTGATAACCAAAATTGAATTGATTTCGAGTCGATATTAATGGTTCAAGGTTCAAGAGCACCTAACCTAGCTTGCGAATCCGCAAGGTAGGTATTCTTTCGTGCAACAAGTAATTCCAATCGACGCAAATTCGGTTTGTAATATCAAACTCTATAATAAAGAGATTGATAGCGTTTTTGATGACAATATGCATTTTAAGGTTACCTTCCAAAACTTGTATCCCATCGTTTTCACTATTGTTGAGCAGCCTTTGGACAATTTGATCAAGCACTGGATTATTTTCCAATTCACCATACTCGGCATCTGCAGCAACCACACCAATTAAGAGCAGCAGCGTTAAGTAACACCGCGGGGCCAACATGATTCAATGTACTGAGCTGTAATTCGATCGCAAGTTCTTCTTTATCCTAGCAGCTTTTCGTTCAAGTGAAAAAACTCGGAAATGAGCAGTGATATTTATAGTATTAGTGGAAATGAGTCATTGATAGCCTTTTTCTACCATTTTAGCCTCTCCCTATCGATAAAGACCCCCTATTTTTCTTTTACCGGGATATTTTTAACCGTATGCATGATTTTACTAATTTGTCATGCCT
>JABFQM010003441.1:0-11737 GCA_022816865.1 Zelostemma sp. ZL-2020
ATTATTTGAACGTCAACATTAAAAATCCTTGACAAGCTAAAACGTTGTATCTCCCTTATCTCTCGATAAGATAATCGCAAGCTGAAAATAGGACGAGAATAATTATGAAATAATATGCCACCGCACGCAATGGTAATTATTCTCCAAGGTCCACGTTGATAGCAACAAAATACTTCGAAAAAAAACATTTTTTTCCGCTTTTCGCGATCTACCTCGACAACAGCGCCATCTGTCATCCCGCGGAGACGAGACAAGAACGCGCGCGTGTTCGAAAGCATGTGTCATCGGCGAGTTGAAAACGTAAACAAACAAGCACGAGAGCACTCTCCCAAGAAAATGTCACTAAAAGTAACCCGGTTACTTTCCCGCGACTTGTCACTCCACGTTTTCTCCGCGAAATCGCAAAAACTCGCTCTTTCGCTACGCACATGGCATAACCTTACCGACTTTCACCTCATTTCCTCTCCCTCTTTTCCCTGTGAAAAAAAAGACGAAAACCGTACCTGGAGCTTTTGTTTGTCCTCGATGACGTGAATGTCTTGGCCCAGCGCGTCTGCGTGCGGGTCAGGGTGCGCGAAGTGTCCCGAATCTTCGTCCCTGGAGTACGGGGGCACCGGCAGTAAAAGCTCTGGGCCCGCGGGCCAGCGTCTCCAAACGCTGTTTACGTTTGGGAGGAAAAAGAAGGCGCCGAAGCACACGGCACCAAACGTCAAAAACACGAGAAGGATCAGGTATTTTTCCCGCGGGCGAAAAGAGCGACGAGAGAACAGCTGCGCTGGCACGCCGTTCACGAAGCGTTGGTACGTAGGGAGGATCCCACTCGTCGACGACGTCATTTCGCGAGGCGTTTTTGAAGCACACCGTTTCGCGCACGACACACCGAAAACGCGCACTTCGCCGAGTTACCCGCTGTGTTTCCCTTGTCACTTGACCGTCGTACACGCCATTACGGAATGACGTTGCAACCTAGCGACATCTGGTAGCGAGAAAGTGCACTCCGGTCAACTTTACTTTAGCGGGAAATTCGAATCTATTTGAACGATTTCGATTGTTTTCTTTGGAGAATAAAGCGTGAAATTTTTTTAAAAGAACCGGCGAAAATGCAAAAATGCAATGTTTTTGATACGTTTATGGGTTTTTAAAGAGAAGTAACGGCAAAAGAATGAAAATGAGATGTCTCGTGTCAACGATGATGCGGACCAATCATCGCGCGCCAGCTGGGATTCCGGGGTTTTGACAGAATGTCCAACGTGTATAAAGCCGCGATTACGAGGCGCTGACGGATCTTTTTCGTTCGGTCAATTTACGCTCGGACAGGCATTTATTCGTACTCTTTCGTGTTCAATTTTCGTTTCGGGTTATTCCATTGCGGCGCATCTTTACGAGACAATTCAGCAAATACGAACGTAAGTCATTTCACGAATTCATAGCCTCAACTAATTTTTACATCGAACATTTTTCTCTGGTTTTGCAGTTCATAAATTAACAATGAATTCTCCGCTGCTGATCATTTCGCTCGTCGTTTTTGCGGCGATTGCTGTCTCGGCTTTGAAAGAAGGAGACTGCGAAGGTAAATTACACTTTTGCACATTTCGTACCGATTTTCGTAAAACAAATCGTTGATCAATTTTTTCAATTTCAGTGTGCGTAGCAACGGTGAAGAAATTCGCCGATACTTTGAGCGAGGATGTGAAAAAAGACTCGAAAAAGATCGAGGAGGAGTTCAAAAAGTTTTGCAAGGGCACGAAGTCAAAGGAGAACAGATTTGTAAGTCATTATTTTGAAGTCGTGGTTTCGGGACGTTGAAGTTCATTCGTGTTTTCGTAATTTCAGTGTTACTACCTGGGAGGCCTCTTGGAATAGGCGACCGGAATTCTAGGAGAACTCAGCAAACCGCTTTCGTGGTCCATGCCGGCGGACAAAATTTGCGAGAAGCTGAAAAAGATGGACATTCAAATCTGCGATTTGCGATTTGGTAGAGACACGAGATTTACGCGATTTATTGGGGGAGAACTGTAACTAAACACTGGTTTTTATTTCAGAGAAACAAATCGATCTGAACACGGTAAACCTGAAGAAGCTGAAGGTGCGAGATTTGAAAAAAATCCTTAACGATTGGGAGGAATCTTGCGACGGTTGCATCGAGAAGTCGGATTTTATCAACCGGATCGAAGAGCTCAAGCCGAAATATTCGAGTAATCCCAAGACAGAGCTCTGAATGGACCTGGATGTTGAAAAGAAATGCCAATGTTTTTTTTGGAGCGTTCGGGGCTTTTCCCAAAGCAACTTTCCAAACCCTGTTCAATTGTCGGAGATAAATGTCGAGCAGGATTTTTCATGGATTCACGAATCGCGATCTTCGATTGAGAACTTTGTACAGATTCGTGAAACTAGCTCCAAAAATTTGTCATAGTACAACGCGCGACTGGCGCAGATTCGTGAACTGTTCATGACATCGCAACGCAGCGCGACATATATTTTGTCTTCATATTTTATATACCGAGTTTCCCGTTTCGACCGAAAAACTCGACACATGTTTTCATTGATTTCTTCAAAGTATTGATCGAAGAACGATGAAAATCGCATTGCTCATTGAAATATGTCATGTAACTTTTCAAAACAGCGGTGTATTTTTTTATTCATTTACTCGTAGTTGAATTTTCCGTAGCGGTAAATGTTCTTCGATCAATAGCGTTTGACGGATTGACTGGAAATCTTGGAATCCAAAACTCGACGGCCAGGATTATACATAGATGTACAATGTACAATATTAGTTTTAAGCGAACTAGAAAAATTGAATGTACAATTGCACATTTACCTGTAATTATTTAATGATACTAAGTTACTTGAATCGAATGTTTAACCGTGTTGACTAAAAATCGGAAAGGAGTCGCATGCGTTTTTGCGTATTTACTCCAAAATCTTTCCATTTTTACAAACATTCATTTTATACATTACACTCGATTATGTCTCAAACAATCCGAAAACCAGAAATGGCTGTATGCAAATTTCAGTGCAAAAAAAGAGCGCCGGAAATTAATCAATGTTGAATATATTTGCGAAAAAAAGTCACCGTTGCGTTCAGTCATTCAATTGTTTCTTTCCTATAAATTCCCTGTTTACAAAATAATCAAAAATGGATTTTCGAAGTCGCAAAGAATTCGATTACGTCGCGGCGACGAGAAACTTTACCGAACAAATGAGAAAGGATGAAGAAACGCGTCTTAAATGGTTCCAAAAATACCAGTGGCTTTGCGACGAGTACAAGTGAGTCATAAATGTCTCAAGCTTCGCAAATCAATGAAAATTTACGTCCCTATTTCGCCCCAAGAAACGTTCAACAAGAACTGCAAGAATTGTGCCGAAAGAAGCAAACATTTTCCGAAAAAGACGCGAGATCTTGCTTGCCTTTTCCCCGGACGACCAACGCTACGGTATTTCGTTTATTTCCCGCAAATTTCTATTGTTAATTAACGCTTTTTTCAGTACGGCTGGCTATCTTTGAAGCCGGAGTTCAGGCTTGAAAAATACGGAACGTTCGTGGTCAAGTACCCCAATCCCATGGACGAAATAATTTTTTTGTCTGGGGACATTCCAAAAATAGCCGCTGGGAAAGGATTCTTTTAGGCCGAAGATTAATTTCTCTTTGTATCAAAGAATCTTGTAATTACGTTCAAAGAATTCGAGTAAACGAGCGCAAAGTATAAACATAATTTCGATGCGTAAATGAAAAATTGTTCCGATGTAAATATCGTCCCAGCTAAAGTGTTTCAAGAAGAGGCGCGTCTGCTTTATGTCGGAGATGCGTTCCAAGATGAATCAGTAACACGCAACATGTCACGTAGGAAAAATCTCGCACAGTTTCGAAACGAGTCGCACCCGAGCTACATCGACATAAAATCCTCGCGTTTCTAAAACATCAAAGTCTCATTCAAAAAACAACAATAAACTCCCGATTCGTTAAAACAAAACTGCGCATTTCCGTTTCAAGGTGTGACGAATTTTCGAAAACAGCCCGGAAAAATTCTTTCTCGAATGGACAGTGAAAATTAATCAGCGCGTTCAAGGTCACACGCACGATTCAGAGCCCGATGTCCTTGATCGGACTATAGCAAGTACCCATACATTTCTCCGAGATTCTCCCTTTACAATGAAACTGAAACGCTGAAAAATACAAAAACCTAATGACTTTTTCCAGACACTCGAAGATGAACTTCGCCCTGGCAACGTTGATCCTTGGATTATTGCTGACCCCGGGAAACGCTCGTGGAAAGTCTTTATCTCGCTCGCGAAAATTGCCGGAAAAATTTGATAAGGACTCGGAGTATCTGGAGCAGTGCAGCGTCGTTAATTTCTGGGAAGAGCAACTGGGACACGTCAATGTCCTCGCGTTTTTCGACCCGGTTTGGCCCCTCAGTCACCGCCAAGCGTCGCTGTAAATACGCAATTACATGATTAGTTACTAGAAATTTAGAAATATTTGTATTCCAGGCTGAACATTTTGAAAAGTCGATTCGAGAACTCGGGAATGTCGGACATCCGGTTTTTTCTGATAAGCGCGATGAGCGCCGCGACGCCGGCGACGGCCAGCGAAGAACCGGAAATGGAGACTTGGAAGAACATTTGGCCCGAGGAAGTGGAAGAATCCGCTTCCGCGGAGAAGACCGTCGAGGCCTTGGCGCGAGCTGCCGGATCCGAGATTTTTCTCATCCAGGATAGCGATGACCTTGGAATGTGGGAGCAGTTGCACGCGTCGAGGGATCAAATCATGATTCTGGATAGGTAGAAATGTTATTTCCCAGCTCGGAAACGCGCGTCGAAGAACGCGCGTGGACGTTCGAATTAATTCCAGTTATCAAAGTTCAAGTAGTTGCCAATTGTGCGTAATTGACTGATATTTCTTCACGGTCATTTCGTACTTCCAGATGCGGCAGATTGGCTTTCCAAGTTATCGTTCCTTGGAGTATTCTGCATTTTCCGTACGTGAAAGCCGCGATTCTTTCCGCGTACAAAGACGAACCTTGCGGCTCGTGCAACGTGAGTGATACCTTGAACAAACGAAAAACAATTTTCAAAATGAGTTATTTCAGCTGGAGTTTGATGCCTCGGAAGAGTTCAAAATCAAGGACATTCCGCAGTTTTCGAACGAAGATTTTACGACGAGAAGCGAAGACCTTGATTCTACTTCGGCAGATTTTACCACGACCCAAAACGGCGAGGAAGAAACGACGGAGCAAACGAGTTTCCCGGCGATGCCGATTCGCGTGATCATGCGAGCTCCGCATCACGACGGCGATCCGATGAGAAAACACGAGTTTTTGGTACTGAGAACTAATGATTCGAGTTACCACGAGCATTTGGAAAAGGACGAAGAAAAGGACGATCGAAGCCAGTCGCCGAAGCCGATTTTCGACGAGGACGAAAGTCCGGGTTTGTACGGGGAAGTGTCGGATTATTGGAGGAACATTGAAAACGAAAACAACCTGAACAACGATTGGGAAAAAGTGAGTTACGGGAACATTTTGAATTTAGCAAAGTTTGCTCTTCCCGTGATTTGGTTACAGGTCGACGTGTCATCGGGGAATTACGAAGACGCGAATGAAGAAAGTAATACGGAACAAAGTACTCGTAACGGCGATATCGAAAGTACAGCGAGGGACATTGAAACCGAAGAAGAGGAAACTAAGAGTAAACTAATCGCTCATTACAACAAACTTTTACCATGGATATATTACGTGCTCGAACGCTAAGCGCAAAGACGACTCTAGATTTCTTATAAACGTTTTAGGCAAAACTTTGGACGCTTTATTTTTATTTGAAACGCAACTTCGATTTTCGCTTCGCCTCGTTATTTTACAAAACATTTGTAAATCTTTCTGGTCGTGAACTTTATCTCTTAAAAATGTACGTGAATGTTACAACGATTAAGAACAAAATTAAGGGGCGTTTTCGGGCTCGCTGTAGTCGTCGGAATCGAGAGAACTGTCGCTACTGGAACTGCTTGTGCTCCCGCTGCTGCTACTTGAAGTGCTCGACGTGTCCGAGTCGTCATCGGACGCTGCTTCTTCGTCGCGAAGTACGGAACTTGAAAATAAGTAAGGACTACATTAGAAAGAAGAAGCGATGGAAACAAAGTCACAGTCAATCACGAATACTCACGCGACTCTTTCGGCAACCGAAATTTCGTTCATTTTGTTCGTTACATCGGAAACCGCGTTTTCAATCACCAAATTTTCCTCGTAAACAGAACAAGCTGCTTGTTCCAGCTCTACCAATTCCAGTCCCATTTCTTCTTTCTCCGGAATCACCTAAAATTCGATAATTATGAAACTTGAAAAGAAAGCGATGAATTTCATCACTTACGTCGTTCAAAAGTCCAACGATGGTCTCGAATTGAGAATCCGAGATTTGTTGAAGCCAGATCAAATAATCCTTGACGTACAATTCGTTCAATAAATATCTTGGCTCGAAGGAATTGTTGAACAAGCCGTGAATTTCACAGAAACGTTTGATAACGTACTTTTTTCCTAAAAAAGAATGTCGGAATAAAGAACCGGATAAAGCCAAGCGCAGGATTCGTCAACCCTACCTAACTTTACAGATTTTTTAACATCCTCCAAAACTTTAAGAGAAAGTTCCCAGTTCCTTAAAAGTGGATAACACAGCGATCTTCTCATACAAGCTCTCACGACTTCTTTCATGTCGGAAAAAATCTGGAAGCAAAAATAAAAGTATAAATGTAAGCGTTAAATCAACTTTGTTGACATTTTTTCTGTCGTACTTCAAACCAGCATAACGTCGAGCTCAATTTATTAACGGTCCAACTACTTTCAACGGTGTTGTCTCCAAGATTCGTGCGCTCGTTGTAACAACTGCCAAACAAAATATCGACGATGCCCAGGAGAGCACGCCCGACGTCGTCGTCGCTCAGTAAAAACTCTTTGTTCGGCAGATCTTTCAAAATGTCTTTCTCTGCGTCGGTCAAAACGACATCGGACATGGACCACTTGTTCCACTCGGGTTCGAAATCCAAAATGCTAGGATCGATGCTTTCTTTCTCCATGAGATCCGCCATGTAATGCTCTTCGTCGAAGCTCGTCTGCTCATGTTTTTCCCTGAGTATTTTACGCTCCGTCGCAGGAGTCGAGTCGGGAGAAGGAAGATCGAAAACTTCCCGGATCCAAGGAGCCTGAAGAAAAATAATTTAGAATGAATCGTCAATTTTCCGAAAAGTCGCGCTTGTTACCGACATCGAAAGCCGCCAACGCTCCGGAAATTCGGTTCCCAAAGCCGTACTTTGGCGCGTTCAGCAGACTCGGGGACTTGAGGCTTTCGTTGATTTTTTGATCGATGAACCACTGGTTGTCATAACTTTCCTCGTCTTGCAAGTCTTTCGTCTCCAGCGAGTCTTTCAGCTCAGCGTCCGGGTTTCCTGTGGAATTTAAATTTTGCTTGTTAAAAGGCGTGATTTTGGGAAAGGGAAATTCCTTTCGCGAACCTATAACTTCTATGGTGGGAACCAAATTGCTCTTCTTCTTCGAAGGCGCGAGTAGGCTCGTAATCATGTCCAAATTTTCGAAATGTTCGCCAGGATTCAGCTTGGAGAAACGCAAGAAAAAGTCACCTTTCTCGCAGTCGTAGTGGCCGTCAGACGCGTCGTTTTCGACTATTTCTTTCGGCAGCTTCAATCTGGGGAAAAGTGATTATGTAATTTACTTCTTTTTTAATGGAATTGGGTGATTTTGTTACCGGAGATAATAAGGCATGGAAAAAAATCGGAAATCGTCTCCTTCCACGTAAACCTCGGTTTCCTTGATGTTCGTGTAAGGTGCGTGGATGGTTATCATGATTTCGGAGTCGGTTTGACTCAGTTCGAAACGCGGAGTCAACATCGTTAAATGTAACAGCAATACTGCAATAGTCTGTGAATAAAACAAACAAAAATTAATTTTGGTGTTCATTAATGACACGAAAAACTTGGAAAAACATTCTATTCATTTTCACGAATTATTTTCGTACAAAAAACATCGAAATGTGTCACGGGTAAATATAAAGTATTAAGTACCTTCAAAAACAACAAAGTACTTTGTACCAATAAAAATGCAAGGAAATTCAGTTCAGTTTACATGCTGACTCTTAAATGCAACTCGGTAAAAGTACAGTTGAAAAAATACTGTTTGTTTATCGCGAACGTTTCTAGAAATGCCCAAGCAGTGATCATATGATTGCACAACGACACAACACAAGCAAAAAACAGAGTACCAACCTTAAACACGGAAAAATATTTACTCCATCGATTTTTAAATTCATTAAAAACACGTAAAAAGATCTGTAACCCGTTAATAGATAAATTTTCAATTTTCTAAAAAACCAGCCGGACATTTAAAGACTTCAAGAAAGGCGAACATCGTAATTCGAATTCTGTATTTCGATTTCGTGTAGTGCCAACAGTGTAATCACACACAACACAAATTCCAGTCGCCCTGTCATCAAATGCGTGCGTGTGTACACGCATAGGTTAGGTCGATTACTGCTCCAAAATGTTTGCAAAACAATACACCTTTATCGTTTTCGCTGTTCTAAGCGCATTTATTAGTCACTCGATCGCGGAAAACGACGAAAATGCGTCCAACGATTTGTACATTATCGAAGGCAAGGTGTTTCCTCCAGAAAACACCGCCGCGCCCGGATGGCAACTCACGACTCACATAATGGCCAACGGAGAAGAATATTGCGGATTTCTCAGGTTATTTCCCAATTATTTTCACCTTATTTCAATACCCAATTACAATCACGATAAACTCTCGTTTATTTTAAGTCGCTGTCAACGTAAACAACTCGTTTGTTTTAAGTCGACAGGTGGCGACACCTTCGACCTTGTTAAAATCATCGAGAGTTTCGCGTAAAATGAAAGAGATGTTGAAATTTACCAATTTTTAATGTTTTAGGGAGGACGGAACGTTCGTTATATCTAATGTTCCTTCGGGGTCATACATCATCGAGGTCGTCAATGTCAATTTTGCGTACGAGCCCGTCAGGGTAGAGATAAATTCCAAGGGAAAGTTCAGGGCGCGGAAGGTGAATCTGATCCAGACGTCGCAGGTCATGCAAGTGCCTTATCCTTTGAAGATGAGGCCTTTTTCGCAGTACCGATATTTCCAGATGAGAGAGCAGTGGCGAGTCACCGATTTCCTTTTTAACCCTATGGTAATCGACTTCACATCGCCAAAATAAGAACAAAAACTCAATAACGAATCTGCGTTTCAGGTCATCATGATGATATTGCCACTCGTGCTGATAATGATCCTGCCGAAAATCATGAACGACCCGGAGACCAGGAAGGTGAGCTGAAATGCCTTGGCAGCGTTTCTAAGTTACTTGGACACTCGAAGTTTTTGAGGGGGAAAAGAAAAAATGCGTACTTGGAAAATTTCATTAGAACGTTGAATTTGCAGGAAATGGAGCAGCTGAATAACCTGACGATTTACAACATGCCGGAGATGTCCGAAGTCATCACGTCGTTTTTATCCGGCGGAGAAAAACCAAAGACGAAAGCCGTGAAGGCGGCGACTAAAAAGAGACAGTAGTGTTGAGAATAAATCGAGAGAGTAAATGAAACATAAAACGCAATAGCGCCGAGAATTTGTACAGATTGTCTTTGTAATTAAGGTTTATGTAATTATTCGTAAGCTTTGCTGTTTATTTATATGTGAATTGTTAGAGTAATTTCGGAGTAGTTAATGTCGAATTAACTCGTTATAATCACTGTCCTTTTGAATCTTTTTAAGACTTGTCAAACTCGTCAGGTGTATCTTATATAAATGCACTATGTGAATTAAAAATTATTTCAAACGTTTCCAAAAATTGTCGGCAATGTAGAAAGGCCCTGTTTAAAAAACAGAACAGATTGCGAACATGATTCTTGAAAAGAGACACAGTTTTGACGATGGGTGTCGCTATTAATCAAGGCAAAATGACTCCATGTCAATTGCATGCAGTGCTAGGTGCCTCTGTAATTGTGATGGTGGTCCTGCAGACAAGCCCTCACGACCTGGTATGGATATGTGGTACCCGCGGCTATAATCTTGGACACCGCTGCGAAGAATATGTACTCCAAAGTGCTCTGTAAGAACAATTCAAAAAAGCTTCATTTTCTCAAGTTCCACAAGACAATTTTAGTAATCTCAAGGAGTAATGTTTCTCGTCTTACGAGTTTCGTGCCAATGGGCATGCCTCGGTACTTGTATTTTGTCTTTCATTTCTTCGTACGTCATGAACTGAATGGCTCCGTGTTGAACGCCAAATATCCCAGGAATAAAACCCTAAAAAAAATTGAAATTAGTCTTTAAATCACAATCTTCTTTTTTTTTCTGATATATCTTGTACAATCCCCCGACACCTTCGAATTTATGAATTTTTGCGAGAGCATCTTTAATGCCCTTGTATCTTTTGGATTCTTCGAGTTGGACATCACTAGTATACTGCAGAGACGCGTCTTCACCGCCCAAATTGGATTCGTCAAAATGAGTGTTAAAGTTCCAGCGTTTGTCGCAGCCACCCAGTTCAGGAAAGGGCCAAGGGATTTTTTCGAGGTTTTTTCGTGAATCAAAGTCTTTGTGTTTTTGTACCTGGAACAATAAACAATTTGGACATTCGGGTTTTTTTTTCAAGGATGAACATGAAAATTAATTTTTTTTAGATTGCATCAAGTTGAACTTTTGTTGACGAATTTTCTCCTTACAGCAAAAAGTAACAGCCCCATGAGAATCCTGATCCCATGATATTTGGCATGGCTCCTTTCCAAAGTCCTCGGTATCCCTCGGAGTCCTTAATTTGCACGCGTTTATGAGACCGCTGTACTGCGGAGCTGATTTTGAAAGTCCATCGTTTACTAAAATACAACAATTTTCTCTCAATTCGAATGTAAAGAGAATTTTGGCACTCCGATAATTCCGCAACTTCATAAATCAAAGTCGAATAATTAAAAAGAGAAGTTATTGGCGAGTTTTTGTACAATGATTAATACAAATAATTGAGTACCGATAGCTCATTGAGTTTTGGTACGCTCAGAATCGCGGGACATTTCTTCACGTAATTCTTCTTCTCTTCTTCATTCTCATCAATTTCTTCAACGAGTTTTACAATTGTTCGATGCACGTCCATCAGGGAATCCACTGCGGTACCAATTTCTCGATTTCACCGCTACTGATGGACGCTTTGAATTCTTGTCGCTCAGCGTCGATGAGCACGGACCACAGCTCGTCAGGGTCGTCCAGGTCAATATTTTTCAATCGATCTTCCAGATCGTCAGCCTTAAAATTCGTTGAAGAATGATTGTTTTGAAGTACAAAAGACTGATAATGATGTTAAAATTACAATTGTAATTTTTACGGGATCCTCGTCATCGGAATGTAGTGCTTCCTCCTCGTCTGAATTTTCCTGTAAAATATCGCCCACGACGTCTTCTTCCATTTGCTTTTGCATTCTCTGAAATATTTCCAACATTTTCGTTGGACTCGGAGTTCTCGCGGGTTTTCAGCTCTTCCTCGACGCATTGTTTGTAAAAAAACTTCCGAACATTCCACATGCGTTTCTGATTTGTAACATTCGAGCGAGCAATACGATATCCCGCACTTCGGGCAAGTATATTGCGAAGAATTCCGGTCGCATCTGGAATCTTACATTGATTTTATTTCGAATAAACGCAAGTTTTTCGTATTTTCGGCGGTGAATAAAG
>JABFQM010003442.1:0-11737 GCA_022816865.1 Zelostemma sp. ZL-2020
TAATGCATAAATGATTGTGAAATCGTTTTCTGCATTAGAATGTACAATATTTGTTCCAAAGTAAGTCCGCATAAGACGTGATGCACTTAAAATTGTGTGAAAATGGTACAATGATGCATTGATGCGATTGAGCTCATAAAAATCTGCATCCGGATTTTACAATCTTGTGTCAAACACTGGTGCATCATTTATTTCTGTTTGTGAATAGGAAAAAATGGACTATCTGGGTCGTGTTCTTTTTAAAATTTTGGACTTTGTTTCACTTACAATGGTCCGGCAACGCATCCACAATCGTGTACTTTGAGTTTTCGCTCTCTGAAATGAAAAAATTAATCGAATCAAAATGGGGCGAGAAGAAAAATACATATGTCAAAAAGTTACCCACCCTTCAGGACAAACGCATCTGCTGGGTCGTCTGCAAATAAAACATCGGCACTGAACATTATTTTTCGTTTAATAATTGCGTTCTTTCGATAAAGTAGCCGAAAAATGCGAGATTTCGCTGTCGCGACTCACTCTTTTCCTCCTCGGCGAATAAAATCTCGTTTCCTCGCCGGGCACAGACAAAATTTCTTGCTAAACAAAATCCAACAGTTGTAATTGGCTTACATTTGAAAGGCGCGAATGCCGAATTACCCTTCTTTCAAGAATCCGACGTAAAGAAACGCGAGGCCCGAGAATCCTAAAATAAATTTGCCCAGGTACCACGCGAAATCGTTCGTACAATATGGCATTTCATTAAGTAATTTTCAATCTCGAAACTTGGGACCGTCATAAGTTTAAATTAACATTTTTGTACTCGAATATTTGTTCGGAAACTGCTCAACGGTAGAAATGTAAAAACTGCATGTCGACTCGACATCTAAAAAAAAAAACAAAAGAAAAAACGTAATGAAGTTGCGAGTTTTTATCCATACTTGGCTGAAAAGAAAATAACTTTCATTCCTTAAAAAAACCAGGAGCAATGCTCTTTTTCGATTAATCAAATGGAAAAGCCGCAAATTTGAAAAAAAGCATGATCGCTTTAAAATTACGAAATTTGTAGCGAGCACGACCCTTGCTGAAAAAAATCGTTCCTTTTCAACGACTCGAGGCGTGTCGGCTAATTACGTTCACATCTTCCCTCCTTTGCCCGTTTTTTTTCTGGCTTACAAAAAGTTAAGAGCTGTCAAAACAGATGAAAATGTTGAACGTCTCGTTTAACATAAAAATAGTCTCGATTTATTTGCTATCAGACTTTTTTCCGCAATTTTTTTCCGGGAACGAAAGTACAAGACCAAAATATTACAGTTCAAAAAACGTGTCATGTTTAGCGCGTGGAGGAAGAAAAAACTTCCGAAGTCGTGTTGAAACAACAATGGCTTAAGAAGATGTCACTCTGGGTGGCATTTTCGAAGTCTTTCCGGTGCGGAAGCTTCATATGTTACAAAAACAAGCTTCAAACTAATATTAACTGCGCGTTGGCAACATGTAGGAGGATCGAATTAACGAGCTCTTAAAGTCGGATCAGAGAAAGAGTGCCATGTGGTCACAGCTGGCGAAGAATACCTTCGAAAAGCCCCTGCTTTTTCCGCGGGCTACCGAGTCACGTGGAACTGGCCAATTTTCTCCAACTCATCATTTTTCTCGACGTTCCAAAACACACTTATATATTCATTCCCCTAAAAAAGCAAAGGCCAAATTATTCTGTTTCGCAAAATTGCATACATTTTCTCATCGCCAAAATTTTTAAATGTCCATATTAAAAAATCGATTAAAGACAATGAGTGAAAAAGAAGAATGTATGGTTCTATTGGTAGAAAATGAGAAAAGGGCAAAGACGCGATTTGCCTGTTTAGAAGCGGCGTGGCCGAGTTGATTCCCGAGCCAATGAAATTCGCTAGCTAAAATTACATCAAGAGTCGTAGGCGGGAATGGGCGTCCACGTTCAATCCAGAAAAAAAATGCAGGAAGTTTGTTCCTCGGGTCTTCAGTCGACGATCCCGATTCGCTGACTAAACTGCAACAGTTTGAATCTCGGTCGTCGGTTTTGAAAAATGCACGGACAGAATTTCTCGTGAGAAATGAAAACCGATCAAGGAACCGAAAGACCATCCGGAGCGGAGCAGCGTTTGCGGAGCCCAAAGTGCGCGCGGTGCAGGAACCACGGGATAATTTCCGGTCTGAAAGGCCACAAGAGATCCTGCGCGTGGAAGGATTGTCGTTGTCCCTGCTGTTTGCTCGTCGTCGAGCGACAGAGAGTGATGGCAGCGCAGGTTGCTCTTCGCCGGCAGCAGCAGGCTCACGGTGACCTCAACGAAATCGTTTCCGCTGGACGAACCAGCCCTACAGAAGCTTCTCAGTTGCGGAGTTTGATGGACAGTCAACAACGAGCTGCTGCGACCTACCAAAGAAGGCTCAGGAATTTTCAGCGTCACCAAGTGCATCTCACTCAGACCAGGATTAGCCTCACGCAGAACTTTCAGAGCTTGAACGCCGTGCGAAATATTTCAGGTAAGGCGATGAGTCTGGAAAACAAAGACTCGAAGATTAAACCAAAACATCTCGACGTTTTTACGGACTGGGTAAAAAATGTTTGTGTATATACTGGGTTCTTAAATAGACCGACTTTTACGACGATTCGAAGCATTTGTGCGGGAGTTTTTCGGCTTTGTTTGAGTTGATATGAAATTGCAGGGATTTCGGACGTGTCTTCGTCCTCGAGCGAGCCCGAGCACGGGAAAATCCAGAGCGAGTCTTCCATGGAAATGCATCCGATTTCGTACGCATCGTACTCGAGATTTCCCTGGTTCACTTATTTCCCCGAAGTTCCGAAAATGAGCGCCGGCGAATTCAACTGCAATCACGTGGACTTGAAAGATCTGTCGAAGAGCGAAACGTGCGTTGATAAGAAGTCCTTGATCCCGTTCAGCGTCGAATCCATAATCGGCACGAAGTGATCAAACAAATATATAAAAAATTGTAAATAGGAATTGGAATTGTGTTTATAAAAACTTTGTGTTATTTTTGATGTATTCGCCATAAAAAATTTTAACATTTTTATTTTAAAAGATGCTCTTATTATACTGTTGAAAATGTATATAAATAAAAAACTAAATTCTTTGGATATCGGTGTAAATAGTTGATAAATAAAAACGTCGAAAATCAAGATTCATATTTTTTGGTAACAGAGAGAGCGGTATCTTTTATTCGATTCGATTACTCTAATGCAAACTAATAAATATAACACTTATTCAACAATCAGACTTAAACGTATCAACAAAATTCCAAGATAAAGGAATTCACAAAATGCATTGCGCTTTAACAAAAAAAAATACTAAACGTTCTTAACAGGCAGTTTTGCATAAATCGCGTCATTTCTCGTTATCGAGATTCGTGCTGCAGCGTTTCATGTACGCGTCCATTCCCGAGTAGTCCACCAAAGTGTCGCGAACGATCTTGTACAAAATACTCTGCCAATCCTTTTCCAACATCTGCAACTTTTCAACGGCGCTCACCGTCTGCTCGATCAAATGAGAAAAATGAACTTTGCCCTTGTGCCTCCAAATGAGATCCTCCTGAAACAAGTAAACAAAATGTTTCGGAACCCATCGAAATTTACTTTTACAAAAATGTTCGGTCCTGTTTCCACCTGTGTAACTTGTCCTCGTCGCCATTGCAAAGCTTCCTTGGCCACGACGTTTCTCAGGGTGGGATCGCTGACGAACAGAAATTGCTTGGCAGTCATTTGTTCCCCGTTTCGCCTCTGCAATCTTTCCAGGCGAAGTCGTTGCAGTAACGGCTGCAGCAGCGATTCCGGCAAAGACCACATGACCACGTCAGAGAGCGCGGAATACTCTCGATTCGCAAAATCCACGTCTTCCTGTGTCACCTAAAAAAAAGAAGAAATGTCAAGAAATCTTGAAAATCAGAAGGTGAAGAGCAGAGGTACCTCCAAACCGTTGATAAATTTAAGGCCCCAGTGCGCGAGTCGATAAACTGCGTAAACCTTCCAGTTCTTCGCGATTATCGGATTCCCCTCGACCTCGATACGAATGCTGCTCAAACCCTGAACTTCGGCCAGAGCATTGAGCTGTCCCAAGTGACAAATGTTGGTCTCTTTGAAACTGAAATGTTCGGCGTTGGGGAATCGGCTTTTCAGCTTATTCAGCGCCGTCGCAACTCCGTTGAATTGAACATAATTGAATTTCACGACGTTTACTTCGGCCGCTTTGGAAGGGTCCCAGGCCCGGTCGATGAATCGCAGCGAGTTTTGCCCGTAAACGTTCAAGCAGCGCCCGACGATCTCGATAAGGTAATCTCCACCTGCGGAACAAACCAAAAATGTAAGAGCGTCATTCGATCAGATACTCGGAAGAAAAGTTTCGGAAAACCTTGCTCCCTTTCCTTCGGAGGATTGGGCGGTGGCGGAGGACTCGGCGCCGAAACGTTCCGGTGTTTCGCTCGAGCGGTCGCTGCTCTGTTGCTTCTGTACTGCGTGACTTTTTTCAGCTGCGCGCTTTTAACTCTGCTCTCTCGCCGCAAAGATTTGTCCGAGGTAATCAAGGAAGAGCCGCTGGAGTCGCTCATGACCGACTTGTTGCTGTCAAAGCTGCTCGTTTTCGAGCTCGAAGAGTCGATTTTGAACTGACCCACCACGGATTTCACGAAGTAATTGTTCAAGCCGTTCTGACTTTTGCCGGCGAGAGACGCTTTCAAGCCTTCGGCGACGTTGTTACACTTCGAGGAAGCGAACGCGCGGGTCAGGTCTTGAAATTTTCTGTTGGAATCGTGGTTCGTCCCTGATTTGACCAAGCGTTTTCCAAGACCTCCTCGAAGACTTCCATGGCTCTCGGAACTCTCGCCGTCGCTCGTGTCCGTCAATTCCATCCCAGCCTCGATCACGCTAAAACAATCTTTCCCGTTTTTCACATTCTCAGTCGCGCCGCTGTTCGTTATATTGTTTATGATGGGGACCAAAATCGGCGGCAGTTTAAATTCTAACGCGTTCGCTCGATTAACGTCGTCGAGAGCAAAAATGTTGTCGCTGGAGCTGCTCCTCTTCTTAAAGTGCATCTTCTTCGCCTCGACGTTCTCATTTATCGAGCTCAAACTCCCGAAGCCTTTGGACTTGGCCTTGTCGAGGCTCTTTAGTTTTACGGTCTCGAATTTTTTCGAGTTCTGCAATTGAAGGTTCCGGATGCGATCGTTCTTTATAGCGCTCGACTTCCCGGAACTGTTCGCGAAGCATTTGTTTTGGGAGCGCGAAAGTTCCCAGTTCGTCCTCGCGTTCGAAATCACTTCCTCGCGTCTCACGTTGACGCAGACCTGAGTACTGAGGTCAAGGAAGGCGGAGTTCGAGCGTTCTTTCGCCGTGCGCCAAGCAGTCGCGGTTCTTCGGAGTTGCTCGGTCACTTGGGACGTTGACACGATCTGTAAATGCGGCAAATAAGAAACTAGAAAAGGCGTGCAGTCAGGATTCAGAGCCACTGGATTCCCGTCGACCGTTATCTCCCGGATTTGTTGAATTTTCGCCAGGCTACCCATGTCCTCGATTCTGAAAAAGTAAATATTTTTCATGAAGAATCGATCTCTTTTATAAACACCAAATCGAATCGTTCGATGAATCAAACCTTTGAATATCATTGTTACTGAGGTAAAGTTTCTGTAGCTGCGGCGTGTCCCCGAAACCCAGCAACCTCTTGATTTTGTTCCGCCTGAGGTTTAGTTCCTTGAGCGAAACCAATGCTTGGAAATCGTTCTCCCCGATGGTTTTGATATTGTTCCCTGCCAAATTCAGGACCTTGAGCAAAGCCAATTCCTCCAGGCCCGAGACCTGCGCGATCTGATTCCCATGAAAATCCAGCACCTCCAGCTTCGACAAACCCTTCAGTCCTTCCATTTTTTTCAATCTGTTCTTCCCCATCAGCAAAACTCGCAAATTTTCCAGCGGGCCCAGGCTGCATAATTTTTCTACCTGGTTGTCGTACAAGTCTAAAAATACAAGTTTCGTCAGCGGAGCGAAATGCGAAGTTTCAATTTTCGAGATCAAATTGTGTTGGAGGGACATCAGTCGTAATTTCGGCTCCCCAATGATGCTCGGAAACGTCGTGAGGCCTCTTCTGTCCAGGCATATCCTGTCTGGATTTTTGTCGCGCTCGACCGGAGTTCGCGTGGCCACCACTGTTCGACCCTCTCCAATCTGCTGCAATGCGACGACGTCACGACTCCCGATTTCGCCATCCTTGCCGTTGACGACTGATCCCGCGGAGCTTGAGAAATTGAAATTAATTGCAATTAATTGAGAAGTTGAAATTATCGGTTCTTAAAAAGTAATCGTGCAACGAGCTGTCTCACCTCAAAGAATTGTACGTTCGTTTGGCGAGTTTTTGGGGCACTGGGGCTCCTGGCAAAATTGGCAAAGCCGGCGCAATCGTTAAAAATTGACCGTTGCTCTGCTCGGTCTCGATTTGGACAGTCGCCGATTTTCCCGTCACATTGAACAACAATTTCTTTGCCTGAAATAGAAATTTTGCGTGAGTGACATCGAGTTGGCGGGAATAAACGCGCGTAACTAATTTTGCGATTGGAAAGTGAACATTGGAGGTTTATTGAATTGTCGTGATTTCTAACCGGTACTGTTGAATTACAGTTACTTATTGGCATTACATCACCGAGCCAAAGCGATTCTTCATCGAAAGCGAAATAAATGTTGCACTTTGACCTTTGAAAAGAGATTTTCCAATTTTGTTCGCTCGTAAAATAACGAGAAAGACGTGAAAGAACGTGTCTATAGAAACATAAACAATGAACCGTGTCTCTTTTTATCTCGTTCAGTTGAAAAGAGATAGATAACATCGAATTTCATCGAACAACTCGTTTTACGTGTCTCGTTTATCGTCTGAAGAAGAAAGAGACAGCGGCGAAAAATTTGATACTTGTGCTTTTAAGGCATCTCGTTTTATAAATCCATACATTCCTATGGATTATGGCATAATTTAAAAAGATATTCACGAATTTTACATCGCGCTATCGTACTATTCAAATACACGCGGGGTGTTTTCGGTTCAATATTTCTTCGGTAGAGGCGCATCGAGCGCCTCACCCACACAAATGACACAAGTCTATCGTGTGTTGGCGGTGCAACCATGTGCAATGGCCGCTGTAAATAAACCGTCGCATTTGTAAGCTGAATCCGAATTTTCAATAATTATGTTCGCCGAGGAAGGTAAGTTTTGTTCTTCAAAACTCTCAAATCCGTTACCTATTCCTACTCAAATCGTAAGTACAACCGATTTCGATAAATCGAGAATGACACCTATCGTTGCAAATCCTCAGATCAATTCGACGAGGAAGATGCGGAAGAAATCACCGCGAAGATTTGGCAGGAAGCTTGCTGGATCGTCATTAATGCGTATTTCGATGAAAAAGGCCTCGTCAGGCAACAGCTCGACAGTTTCGATGAGTTCATCGAAATGTCAGTCCAGCGGATTGTCGAAGATTCGCCCCAGATCGATCTGCAGGCCGAGGCGCAACATACGTCCGGAGAAATCGAGAACCCCGTGAGGCACTTGTTGAAATTCGAGCAGATTTACTTGTCGAAGCCGACGCATTGGGAGAAAGACGGCGCCCCTTCGCCGATGATGCCAAACGAAGCGAGACTGAGGAACCTAACGTATTCCGCGCCTCTGTACGTCGACATTACGAAAACCATCGTCAAAGGAGACGGGGAAGATCCCATTGGTAAACCCAAAAATGACGAAATTGGAATTTTATTCAATTGAATCGATTAAAAACAATGTTCCTTTTACAGAAACTCAGCATCAGAAAACATTCATAGGAAAGATTCCGATAATGCTGCGATCGAAGTACTGCTTATTGGCTGGATTGGCCGATCGTGATTTGACTGAGCTTAACGAATGTCCTTTAGATCCTGGTGGATACTTCATAATCAACGGATCAGAAAAAGTATTTTTTTCATTGGCATTTATGTAAATAGAATCGAAGGCTGATGATGTTTTTCCAGGTTCTGATCGCCCAAGAAAAAATGGCCACGAATACCGTGTATGTGTTTAGCATGAAAGATGGGAAGTATGCGTATAAAGCTGAAATTCGTTCTTGCTTAGAGCACAGTTCGAGACCCACGTCGACCTTGTGGATCAACATGATGGCTAAAAGCGGAGCTGTAAATTAACTTTTCCACTCGTCATATATCAATTCTGATAACGTTACAGAATTGAAATGCAATTTTACATTTCAGAGTATCAAAAAATCAGCAATTGGTCAGCGCATCATCGCAATCCTGCCTTACATTAGGCAAGAAATCCCGATAATGATAGTATTTCGTGCCCTTGGTTTCGTCGCGGATCGTGATATTCTAGAGCATATAATTTACGACTTCGACGACCCTGAGATGATGGAGATGGTAAAGCCATCCTTGGACGAAGCTTTCGTTATCCAAGAGCAAACCGTGGCGCTCAGCTTCATCGGTGCTCGTGGTGCTCGAGCCGGTGTACCCAAAGAGAAGCGTGTAAAGTATGCCCGAGAAATCTTGCAGAAGGAAATGCTGCCCCATGTCGGCATCAGCGATTTTTGCGAAACCAAAAAGGCCTATTTCCTGGGGTACATGGTGCACAGACTTCTTTCGGCGTCGCTCGGTAGACGCGAACTGGACGATCGAGATCATTACGGCAACAAGAGACTGGATTTGGCTGGACCCCTTCTGGCGTTCCTGTTCAGGGGACTTTTTAAAAACCTTATGAAGGAAGTGCGCCTCTATGCCCAGAAATTCATCGATCGCGGAAAAGATTTTAACCTGGAACTTGCCATAAAGACAAAAATTATTACAGATGGTCTCAGGTACTCTTTGGCCACGGGCAACTGGGGCGATCAGAAAAAAGCGCATCAAGCCAGAGCTGGAGTGTCTCAGGTAAATCTCAATTTTTTCATTAAATTTGAGAAACTTGAAGTTTAATCTGAAATTGTTGCCGCAGGTACTCAACAGACTTACATTCGCCTCGACTTTATCTCATCTTCGCCGAGTGAACTCGCCTATAGGTCGCGACGGAAAGCTAGCAAAGCCCCGTCAACTGCACAACACGCTCTGGGGCATGCTGTGCCCTGCCGAAACTCCGGAAGGCGCCGCCGTTGGTCTCGTGAAAAATCTCGCCCTCATGGCGTACATTAGCGTCGGTTCCCAGCCTTCTCCGATCCTCGAGTTCTTGGAGGAGTGGTCTATGGAAAATCTCGAGGAAATCGCTCCGAGCGCCATCGCCGATGCTACAAAAATATTCGTCAACGGTTGCTGGGTCGGCATCCATAGAGACCCGGATCAACTCATGGCCACCCTGAGAAAACTGAGGAGACAGATGGACATCATCGTGTCCGAAGTCTCGATGATTAGAGATATTCGGGACCGAGAAATTCGAATATACACGGATGCGGGGAGGATCAGTCGTCCGCTTTTGATTGTTGAACACCAGAATCTTTTACTCAAGAAAGGACACATCGATATGTTGAAAGAACGAGATTACAATAACGATGGGTAAAGTTGCAAAACATTGTATCGTAGAAAATTGAGAATTGTAATAGTTGACGATTGATTTCGATTTTGTAGCTGGCAAGAACTCGTTGGAAGCGGCGTGGTTGAGTACATCGACACTTTGGAGGAGGAAACTGTAATGATTGCCATGTCCCCTGAAGATCTGAAGCAGGATCAAAAGCAAGCTTACTGTACAACCTACACTCACTGCGAGATTCATCCAGCTATGATCCTCGGAGTTTGCGCCTCGATTATTCCGTTCCCGGATCACAACCAGAGTCCCAGAAATACTTACCAAGTGCGAATTCCAAATTCTTCTCGTGTTTCGTATAATTTCCAACGATTCATTTTGTACTGAACATTTTATAATTTTTTTCAGAGCGCTATGGGTAAACAAGCCATGGGAGTTTACATAACGAATTTCCATGTTCGCATGGATACTTTAGCCCATGTACTGTACTACCCGCACAAACCCCTCGTCACGACACGTTCCATGGAGTACTTGAGGTTCCGAGAATTGCCTGCAGGAATCAACAGCATCGTTGCCATTTTATGTTACACTGGTTACAACCAAGAAGACAGTGTTATCCTGAACGCAAGCGCCGTGGAAAGAGGCTTCTTCAGGTCTGTTTTTTACCGATCTTACAAGGATTCCGAGTCGAAAAAAATTGGGGATCAGGAGGAGCAGTTCGAGAAACCGACGAGGGCAACGTGTCAAGGCATGCGGAACGCCATCTACGACAAGCTGGACGACGATGGAATCATCGCCCCGGGAATTCGTGTCTCTGGAGACGACGTGGTCATTGGGAAAACTATCACTCTGCCGGAAACAGACGATGAAGTTTGTCACAATTAGTTGCTTTTTTTACTTCGCGAGTATTGGATGAAATTATTAATTTCAATGTTTTCGCAGCTGGATAGCACGACAAAACGATTCTCGAAACGAGACGCATCGACGTTTTTGCGAAACAGCGAAACTGGCATCGTGGATCAGGTCATGTTGACTTTGAATAGCGAGGGCTACAAGTTCTGTAAAATTCGTGTACGTAGCGTGCGCATTCCTCAGATCGGCGACAAATTTGCCTCGCGACATGGGCAAAAGGGTACTTGTGGTATTCAGTACAGGCAGGAAGATATGCCTTTCTCTTGCGAGGGCTTGACCCCGGACATCATTATCAACCCGCACGCTATTCCATCCCGTATGACAATTGGTCACTTGATCGAGTGCATTCAGGGAAAAGTTTCGGCTAATAAAGGTAACGTTTGCTTGCGAAGTGAACAAGAATTCTAGTCCTCATGAAAGCTGACCTCGGAATTGATTTATTTTGCAGGTGAAATTGGTGACGCGACGCCGTTTAACGACGCTGTTAACGTACAGAAAATTTCGACCCTTTTGCAAGAATATGGGTATCAGTTGCGAGGAAACGAGGTCATGTACAATGGACATACTGGAAGAAAAATTAATGCCCAGGTGTTCTTGGGGCCCACGTATTACCAGAGATTGAAGCACATGGTGGACGACAAAATTCACAGTCGAGCTCGAGGACCGGTGCAGATTCTCGTGAGGCAGCCCATGGAGGGCAGAGCAAGGTCGATAAAAAGGAAACTTTTCTTTCTGGTTAACATTTTTTCAATGTGACAATTGTTTCAGGGACGGAGGTTTGCGTTTCGGAGAAATGGAACGGGACTGTCAAATTTCTCATGGTGCAGCACAGTTTCTGCGGGAAAGATTGTTCGAGGTCTCGGATCCTTACAGGATTCACATTTGCAATTTCTGCGGCCTGATAGCCATTGCCAATCTTCGTAATAACACTTTTGAATGCCGAGGTTGCAAGAACAAGACGCAGATATCTCAGATTAGGTTGCCTTATGCGGCCAAACTTTTGTTCCAAGAACTAATGGCAATGAACATCGCACCGCGGTTAATGATATCGTAATATTTTATAAATTTCGTACATTGTTCTCATTTCTTGTAGCGAGTTTTTACTTTGTAAAAAATGCGGAAAATTTTATTTTATAACGTGTAAAAGCGGCAAGAATTTGTAAGAATTCATTGTAAATTAATGTTCCATTTCAATTCTAATGAGACCATTTTTATTTACGTTACATAAAAATATGAGATTCTTTAATAAATTAACATCTCATCTCGAATCTCAACATTTTCATGGCAAGTCAAAAATATGAAAAATCACGAGTTTTTTTTATAATTCAGTTCTG
>JABFQM010003443.1:0-11736 GCA_022816865.1 Zelostemma sp. ZL-2020
CCCTGAAATTCACGATCGATTGCACGCATCCCGTTGAAGACAACATTATGGATGTTTCTAACTTCGTAAGTACCACGTTTTTATACTCCCCAAAACCCTCAAAGTCGCGCCAATTTTTTCCTCATTTTTATTCACTCCAAAACCGACTTTTTCCATCATTGTTTATCCGAAATTTGAGGTTATGTTCGTAAACAAAATTTTGTTTATATCGACGATTTCGGCTCGATTTGTGAGACTTTACTAACCTTTATTGTTTTTCAGGAAAAATATTTGCAAGAACGCATTAAGGTTCATGGCAAAACGGGAAATTTCGGTAATAACATTACCCTGGAACGAAGCAAAACAAAGTTGGCCGTGAACAGCGACATTGATTTGTCTAAGAGGTGGGTCGTCGGCTTCGAACGACACATTCTTAGCAGAAATTGATAAGAATGCTGAACTATTGTTACTGCTACCTTTATGAAGCACAAAAGAAAACGATATTTGCACTTAATACGTGAAATTGTTTTTGTAGGTACCTCAAATACTTGACGAAGAAGTATTTGAAAAAGAACAAGTTGCGTGATTGGCTGCGCGTGGTCTCCAAGGATAAGGATACCTATGAATTAAGGTATTTCCAGATCAACAGCCAGGAAGACGACGACGAAGAAGACGGAGAGTGAATAATGCTCTAATAATATTATCAACAATTTCAGACCATCTGTACATATATTTTGATAATTCAATAAATGTCGTCGCTAAATTGTCTTTCTTTCAATGTAAAACCTGTTGAAAAATGTACATGTTCTTCACAAATTAAATCTTGATAAAATTTCGATTAATTCACTAATGTTTATATAAAACGCGACGCTGAATCATTTTCTTGTAAATGCACCCACACGAACGTGTCGAGTTTTTCCTATGGATTTGAAAAACTGCGTGTCATCCTGGATCGTATCAATGCATTGGTAACTCGTGCATGAGTTGAACCAATCGAGAGGCGGGGGCCGAAAACCATTCCGCGCATGCGCCGAACTCATGTGACGAGGGGCAGTGACGAATGTTATGTGTTGTTACAGACGCAAGACCATCGGGTGTTGTGTGAAAAATTGAAGTTGACAGAATCTACGTCAAACTTCTTCGCGAATCCGAAATACCAGCGGACAATCCGCTCATAAAGTCCGTGACCGTCCCGCGAACAAAATGAAGTTCAAATACAAGGAGGAACATCCTTTCGAGAAGAGAAAGGCTGAAGGCGAGAAAATACGACGGAAATATCCAGACCGAGTACCTGTAAGTACGCGATCGCACGTATACGCGATATCTTTTCGCTTTCCCGCACGACTTGTGCGCATTTAGCTCTTTACGACCGCGATCGCGCTTTTCCCCAGCGAATATCGCGAAAATACGTCGCGACACGGAAAAAGAGAATTGCGATTGCTGGAAATGCATTCAAGGTCGTCGCTCGCGTCTCGATCGAACTATTTTTTCGAACGTTTTTTTTTCTCGTCGACAGCGAAAGCCCCGAAACTTTACTGCGTCTTTATTTTCGCGGGAGAGTATCGATCTTTCGGGAAACGCGGATTCGTCACATTTCGCGGATGAATCCTCGCTGTGACGCAATAAGTTTTTCGATTTGCGAAGTAATAATTCATGGTTTTTTGTCGCCCAGGTCATCGTCGAGAAAGCACCGAAGGCCAAAATCAGCGACTTAGATAAACAAAAGTACCTAGTGCCATCAGATCTCACCGTTGGACAATTTTACTTTCTAATCCGCAAAAGGATCCATCTCCGGCCGGAGGACGCTCTGTTTTTCTTTGTCAACAACATCATACCCCCGACAAGCGCGACCATGGGCTCCTTGTATCAGGTAAAATCGCCGTAGTTTCACGACCATGAGTTATTTTCGTTTGCGTGGTATTTTTCCACCTTCACAATCAATGTTTTTCTCTTATCTTGGCTCCCTTCCATGAAATATTCAATACAGTCTTTGCTTGTCGAATGAGAATTCATTAAAAAGTTTCTTTTGTTTTAGGAGCACCACGAGGAGGATTGTTTCCTTTACATAGCGTACAGCGACGAGAACGTGTACGGCCGCTAATGCCGCAAAATAATCAACTTTAAATGGTACCGTGGATGAAAAAAAGTGTCTATTATTTATGATGTAGTAAGCGCTTTTGCTGAATAAGCAACACGAATTTTATTATAATCCAACGGCTTGTAACCTTTAAAAACGTCTCACTGTTCGAAATATGAAAGGTTTTTTTGGAAGGAAAAGCGTCACATTTTTCGAGTAAAATCATAGCCTGTTGATTGAGTTGCTTTTTATCAATTGTTGTTTATCTGTCTACGGTTTTTTTCGAGGGATTTCGTACGCTTTCTGAAAAGGGGAATATCTTGATAGATTATATGTATAGATTTACACGAAATCATGTCTAGTGTTAATATTCGTACAAATCCAACATTCCTGAAAAGAATATTCGCCGCTTGCAAATGTTCTCGTCAGGTTTGGGCGAGTGTTATTCTGAAAATTGTTTCTCGTAAATTTAAACCTTTAAGCGTTTAATTAATTTAATTATAATTCGTTGTGTTACGCATATATTCGTAACATACAATTCGATCCACTTGTATGAAGAAAATGACGAGTCATCGCATGTACGAAATGTGGAACGATTACAAATAAATAATGAATAATACGATCGACGTTTCTTTCACTTTCCATCATCAAGATCAAACGTTCCAATTTCAGCAATTGAGTCTTCGTGTTTTCAAACACTTGCATATTTAATATGTTTACTCAAAGAAACGTTACCTCTTATACCTCGGAAACAGTCGAGTTTACAATTTCGAAAAACTCACGATGCAATCGAAAGATTCGGATGAAAATTCGGGAAATTTTACGAACGCGACCCAACGTTACATCGGATCGCCCTACCAAATTGGAATGGAAGACAGCACCTGGATCATCTCCAACGCTTTCATTATATTTACAATGCAAACGGGTACATTTTTTAAAACCCCATTCTCTCGAATAAAAATTACATGCAAATTAACAACGAAAACTTCGTTTCAGGTTTCGGGATGTTGGAATCAGGCTGCGTGTCCTTGAAAAACGAAGTCAACATCATGATGAAGAACGTGGTGGACATTTCCTTGGGCGGTTTCACGTACTGGCTCTTCGGCTTTGGCATGAGCTTCGGCTTCAACGAGCCGACGAATTCGTTCGTGGGTTCCGGGGCTTACATGTTGGATCTTCCTGTGGATGACGAGCTCATGGGGCCGGCGTGTTTGGCCTTCATTTTCCAGTTGAGCTTCGCTACCACGTCCACGACCATCGTCAGTGGGGCCATGGCCGAACGGTGGTTTTCCAGATTTTCGTCGACCACGAAAACCTTGGAATTTAAAAAATGGATTTTCCTTTTTCCAGGTGCAACTTCCGGGCTTATTGTTTGTTTTCCCTATTGAACACCGTGGTCTATTGCATTCCAGCGGGTTGGGTCTGGGGAGACCATGGTTTTTTGAAGCACTTGGGAGCTGTGGACATCGCGGGTTCTGGAACGGTTCATCTAGTTGGAGGAGTTTCCGGTAGATTCTTAGTAAACCCCATGGATTGTCGTTTTACTTTACGGATTGTTATTATATGTGTAATTTTATTTATCCAGCTCTGGCGAGCGCGATGATGCTGGGACCAAGGCTCGGAAGATACGACCACGGCATAGACCCTTTACCCCTGGGGAATCCGGTGAACGCGATCATGGGTTTATTCGTTCTTTGGTGAATAACTCCTGGAAGAACAACCGTAGTTTTTAAGTCGACACGATTTTTATACTCTTCGTAATCTTAAAATTGACCATGAAAATCGTGAAAAATGGAGTTGGAAACATCTTCCTTTCTTTTCATTTTTTGTTTTCCCGAGTTTTAGGTGGGGCTGGTTGGCTTTCAACAGCGGCAGCACGTATGGAGTTACAGAACACAAATGGATATTCGCGGCGAGAGCAGCGGTTTCTACGATTATGGCAAGCATGGGAGGAGGATTGGTTGGTCTCGGATACAGCTTGACTAATCCCAACGGAATCGACGTTCTCAGTCAAATCAATGGCATTTTGGGAGCTTTAGTATCAGTCACTGGTACATTTAACAGCGACAAACAATCAACTACCCAGATCGCCTAACGCGCAGTTAATTTTTTCTCAATCACGTGCCAAAATAAATGATGTACTAATGTTTGAAAAAAAATGTAAAATCAGGATGCAGATTTTAAAATCATTGTACAATTTTTTCTTAATGCTTTCTGGGTACAAATGGCGTCGTTCAATTTTCTGTAAATTGGTGCCTTTTGAAGGTGGATGTTTCTTGTACCAAACATGGGAATCTGTAATTATTGGAATGATCGGAGGATTCATAACGTGTGCTCTCATGCCTCTTTTGGACAAAGTTGGCATCGACGATCCGGTTGGAGCGTCTACGACTCATGGTATTCCGCTTTAATTAACACCATGATGATCCAAGAACATTAGTTTCGTTTTTAATCCGTGTAAATTTGATTCTTTGAATTTTGTTTTTGTAATTTCGATGGAATGCAATGATTAGGAGCAACTGGTATGTGGGGAATGATCGCGATTGGGCTTTTCGCCGACAATCCTTATCCACTCGACACTACCAATGGCAGAAAAGGTCTATTCAAAGGTATACTTTCCATTCTTTAAATACTGAAAATCACAAGTTTACGTTTGACGTTTCGACTAATTTTGTTTTAATTTGAAGGAGGCGGCGTGTATCTTCTGGGTATTCAATGTTTTTCAGTTCTATGTTTGACGGTTTGGAGCTTCTCTTCTTCTATAATATTATTATGGGTGAGTTAAAAAGCACAAAAATCAGAAAAACGTTGTTTTTATCTGAGAAATTTTTTACAGATCGTGGACCAGATTGTACCAATCAGAATGAGCGTGAAAGAGGAATTACTCGGAGCAGATTTTGTAGAACACGGAGTACACCACACGAAAGTTATTATTTTTTTTTAAGGAAAAAAATAGTGAACGTGTTTTTTTACGAATGTTATGATTTCTACTACTTTTGTTGCGTTTTTTGTATAGATTGGAGTGAGCAGAGCGTTATCAGTCATGCGGACCAACAGCGATAGCAGATTTGATCGCATTTTCCCAGTCGGCGTTAATCCTGGCAAGATTTTGATTAATTGGATCGTTAATTATTGATTAATTACGTTTTTTATGTAGGTCACGACAGTTACTTGTCGAAATTCAACATTAAGAAGCAGATTTCAACATTTCAAAAGTTCGTCAAACCTTTCGCGAAAGCTGAAACTCCGGAGATATTTAAACTGGAGATTCCTCGAAGTGACTCCCCGAAAAATAAATTCACCTTCAAAGGCGCTTGGATTGAATAAATGTGCATCGTTCTTCAAGTTTTATCAATAAAACTCGGAAAATTCGTAAATATCTTATTTGAATTTCCCGTCTTTATATACTGCACAAGCCTGCGAGCGCAGCGCCAACATTTCTTTATAAATCCGCAGTTGTTCATCCGCCATTCTTTCGCTCGAAAAACCACCATGGCTGAGGTAATTTCGCTGTTCCCAAGGATTTTAATCCGCAAATATGTCGCGCATCCTTCATTTTCTCGATTAAACGAAATCCCGCCCGCGTTTCCGAAGTTCCAGGCCGCATATTTACGACATTATTAAATCTCTGAAATTTCGTACATCGCGTACAAGATCGACGTTTTTGTTACATTTTTTGGTTATGTTTCAGGTCGACGAAACTTTGAAGAAGAAGAGGACCTTCAGGAAGTTCACCTTCCGAGGTGTCGATCTGGATCAGCTCCTGGACATGCCCAAGTAAGCATTTTACACTTCCTCGTTTCTAACCTCACTTTTTCGATTTGTTTTCTTTCGCGAATTATTGTCTGTCAACCTTTTTTTTTATCAGTTTATTAACATTTCGCATCGTTTTTTATCACCATTACGTAAATTCTTCGAAGTGTGCGAATTAAAAGTCAGGAATTGTTATATTTAGGACCAAATGTTATCCGATTTTGACGTTGATCATTTTTTTAGTGAGCAATTGATGGAATTGATGCATGCCCGAGCAAGAAGGCGTTTCTCCCATGGATTAAAGAGGAAACCCATGGCCCTTGTGAAGAAACTGAGAAAAGCCAAGAAAGAAGCGCCTCCAAATGAGAAACCAGAGATCGTGAAAACTCATCTTAGGAATATGATCATTGTTCCCGAAATGGTTGGATCAATTGTTGGAGTATATAACGGAAAAACCTTCAATCAGGTCGAAATTAAACCTGAAATGATTGGACACTACCTGGGAGAGTTTTCGGTGACGTACAAACCCGTCAAACACGGAAGACCTGGTATTGGTGCGACTCACTCCTCCAGGTTCATTCCTCTAAAATAAATCTATTGTATTTTATATCGATTTGTATACAATACAATTTGTACTGCACCGAACACTTTGTATTGCATTGTTTTTCAACATTTGTTTTATTGATTTAAATTTGTTTCCCGTTTAAAGCAATAAAACGACGTACAAATACCTCGATGTTTTTGTTTTTGAACTTATCCCTTATTCTTACACATTTCATATTTGGCGCCTCCATGTCGTGATTCGCCAGGTGGCGCCACGATCGCTGACACCGAGATGCAAAGTTCTCACTTCTTGAAAAGTATTTCATGTTCGTTTACAGTTTAGCAAAATGAAGATGGCGGACGGGAACAGAATCTTGCGAAGAAACAGGCCTGGGACCAAGGCGAAGGTTTACAAAACAATTGAATTCCGTTGTTCGAATAACTCGAGATAAAAAAGCGGCGATGATTTTTTTTACGAGGAAACACGAATCTCGACTTTCGCCGCGTTCGAACTGCTTCGTTTCGGTTGCACTGCTCAAGTGTCAAATTTCGATATTTCTTTTGTTTTTTTCGCGATTTTCCATCGCGAATGCGACCGCGATTATTCCTACGTCTTTTATTTGTTCACCGGCCCAAGTTTTTCACCGAAATTCGTAATTTGCTTCGATCTCATTCTATTGTTTATATTAACAAGTCGCGATTGTTTGTTGATTATTTAACCCTCTCGTCAATTTCGATCGTTCGAAACTTGGAGTAAAGTGTAATTTGTTTCAAGAAATCGACGCTTTGTTAATTAAAGTTGTAAATTTTTAGGACTTTAGTCGATGGCCGGAAGAGCCGTTCGAGGAGATGGAAAGTACATTAGTCGTGCAACAGTATATTCAACAGATGATCAGAAAAGACCCGTCGAACATCGAGCTGATCCTCACGGTGCCGGACTCTCAAGACGAGGGCGTCTGGAAGTACGAGCATCTTCGACAATTTTGCATGGAGCTGAACGGACTTGCCGTCAGATTGCAGGAGGAATGTCATCCTGAAACTTGCACGCAAATGACGGCGACGGAGCAGTGGATATTCCTCTGCGCCGCTCACAAAACCCCGAAAGAATGTCCAGCGATAGATTATACGAGACACACTTTGGACGGAGCCGCTTGCTTGCTGAACAGCAATAAATATTTCCCCAGCAGGTGAATCTTCAGAGAAAACATGAAATGTGAAACAGTCGTGTTTCGTGAAACTTCATTGTATTTGTTTTTTTGTCAGGGTAAGCATCAAGGAGTCGTCCGTTGCAAAGCTGGGGTCGGTTTGTCGAAGGGTCTACAGAATCTTCTCGCACGCTTATTTCCACCACCGGACGATATTTGACGAATTCGAAAACGAAACTTTCCTCTGTCGCAGGTAATTCCGGAGCAAAGTCGCTGAGGAATTGACAGGACTTGTATGATTTTATACATTTGTAAATTGAGAATGACGACATTTCTATTTCAGGTTTACGGCGTTTGTAACCAAGTACAATCTGATGTCAAAGGACAACTTGATAGTGCCGATAATGGAAGAAGAAAATGCAGCGCACATTGCGGCGTAAACGGAGAGTCGCCGTCGACGACTGATGAATTTTCTTAAAGAGATATCTCGGATCGTTTTATAATTATATCGAATACCTGTCAAAGAGTCTTGGTCGAGGGTTGCATGAAATAATCTTCGAAGGTTTTTTTAAGCTGCGATAATCCGTGAGTGAAAATGTTTCTAATTTCTGCTCACGAAGCATCGTTTCACGTTCTGTACATTGATGAATTTTCTGATTTTAGAAATGGAGTTTTATCTCAGATAAACCCTTGAATTAATGATCAACTTTTCAAATGACACAGTTTTTTGGTGGCGTATGAAAAGAAACTTTTTGTTATGAACATGATATTCCTAAAAAAAAAGAAGAAACATCAATGGATCCAAGTTCGCGTCGAAAGTACGCAGTTTTTCGGCAGGGATTTCGAGACAAACGAATGATCAGTATTTCTACTTTTTCAACCTGTTACGAGTATTCTGTCATCTGCCGAGTTCAAATTGCGTTTTTTTATATATTGTAAAATCACTTATACAAAACCTGCACATGTAACTATAGTCTCCATTTGGAATTTAATAGATGACTTCAACTGTCAAAATATTGTAATATATCACCGCCTCTAATCAGCACTGTATTGCGATTAAGTGGCATTTTTAGTAATTAATGTTGTATCACTTCAGCATTGCGAAAACCAAACGTTTCGCATTGCTGCAAAGGGAAAATGACGGTATTTAATAAACAAGATTTTATTGAAGCTACATTTAATTTATTCATTCTGTTTTTGTATCGTGTTTGTGATGTAATAAAACATTCCTTCGACTTTTCAATTTTAATGATTTCATGTCGAAACTACATTCGAGCGGCGCCAGATATTAAGTATTGATCCTGCTCATCTCAAACATGGCGACCAAACCGATTCGCACGCTGTTATCAAGTTTCATTTTCTTCGTGCTTTGTTTAAGAAGTACCATTGGATCAACGACCAAAACTTTTGCGTTCACCGAGTACCCTTACAAGGAGACGACGAAAAACGTGAGTTGTCCGACTGGCATTTCAAAAATTGACATTAATTCCGGATCCCTTCGGGAATTTTGCAGGAACTTATTTTTCGGGAATTCGAGCAAGCTTGCGAGGAAAGCGGAGCTTGCAAATCCCTGCCCCAACAAAGAAGCACCGTCGCGAAGACGCGCTGCATCCGCGAGTGCGTTTCTCCCTCTTGTTACAAGGAAATTTATCTCTTCGACCAGGTAAAATGTTTTTTCGCTTGTTCGTTTCGCGAGAGAAAATAAATTCGAAAAATTGTAATTTCGTAGTTGGAGGAAGGGGAAATCGACGCGAGGTTGAATTCTTTCAAAGGTTGCTTCATCCAGCGAAGTGGGAAGTCCAGGAAGTAACACGCGCGTGGGGAATATGAAACCCGATTGTTTCGTAAACCACGCTTTTGTTAATTTCCTATTTTACAAGCGCAAGTAAGTTTTCTACCCGCATTCATTTCCATACGAGCATGTATCGTCGATTGTACCCAAATTCGGGAAATAAACGTTGTTCGCAAATCGTGACGTTGTGCATTTCAAACTTCGCGCCGAAAATGTTTTTCGAAAAATTAAGTGATTTCCTTGCGTGCTTTTTCCTGGAATAATTTGTAGGGTATGAAGATAATTGGAAAATCGTCGACTGTACCCGAATTCGGGAAAGAAACGTTCGCAAATCGTCGTGACATTTTGCATTTCAAACTTCGCGCCGGAAATGTGAAATTCCTGTTCTATCGACAGTTGCTCGCGTTTCGTTGTAGATGTCGCTGGTGTGAGAAATCCGTAACCGTAAACAGTAATTTTCAAAAATTTCGCTACGCGAGGACTAATTTTTGTTGTGTGTTTTCATCACTGGGATTCGATTGCGTGTTCCGGAAACACCCCAACAATGTACTGTAATTTGCAGATACGCGAGACCCGATAAATCCACGAGTCTCGTTTCACGCACGACGTCGCGCCGAGAAGAATCCAAAGTCGGGCGCAGGAGCCGGTGTCCTGGTGAGTCGAATCCTCATAAATTTCGAACTTTATCAATAATGCATGCATGCGCCGGTCGCGCAATTATTCCCGAAGAATCTAAATACCCGCCGGCAATTTCTACAACGTTTCTCGTCGAATAAATTTGCGTATCTTAAAACAAGTAAACATTTCCTCCGTAAAGTCTAAAAATACAGGCGCATTTTCCAAACATCGATGACGAGCTCGTTAATTTTCCAATACCCCCGCGTCCCAAACAAAAACCACGATTCTTCAACTCAAAACTTGGATGAAACTTAAATTGCCATCGAAGTACGATCGTTTCGTAAATTCTTTGTCGGCGCATGAAGTTGTAGAACGGCAATCGGGGTAATTGCGCGCGCTAATGATTCGGGCGAGTGCGAACGAGCTTGGAAGCGCCTGAAAACGGTCTCTAATTTGAAATAATCGCCCGTCGTCGAATGGATTTTTGTCCCGCGTTGAAAGCCGTAATCAAGCGTTCGAGCATGACCGCGCGTTGCGCGACTCCGGGAGGCTCTTCATTAAATTGCGTAACGCGCCTCACGCCCGCGGATCGCGATGTTGCGACAACCCCGACGCAATCCCTCAAACCGAACATTATTTTCGTCATTTCCATTCGGCTTCTCGTCGCAGGTGCGAAATCGTTTCGTTCGATTCCCCTCTCGAAAAGATTAATGACTTTTCTTTCACTTTCGCTGATTATTTATAATTACGGGGAACTGAAAAATTACTTTCGCCGGCACGAGCGATAATTGTAGACTGCAAAGCGAGAATTACCGGCGATTCGTTACACGCGGACTTTTCATTGTGATTTCCGGTGAAAAACCAGCTGTAACGAGCTCTTCGTTCCGTTGAAAACTGTTCGCGGGGAACTTTTTAAGCTCGCTTCTTTTGCAGAATTGCATCCTTTTTCTGTGCTTTTTGGGATTTTTATTGTGTTTTTATCGAGCTATATTAATTAATGACGAGTTTTACAATTTTTCATGTTTCGTGGCCGAAATTTAATGTTTTGTAAATAAATCGAAAGTCGTTATTGATCTCCCCGTTAATTTTTCTTTTCCGGCACTTGCGTACAATACAAATGAACAGATATTCCGTTAATTTATTCCGAAACATGAATACGCTTGGAGCTTATATTTCTACAAAGTACTCCGGGTAATTTCGGGATGTGCGTTTCGTTTGAAGTTGCTATTGATTATGTAGATGTAAATATAGGTTTTTACGCTACCGACGAAGTTTAGTCAGCTTAGAAACCACGTTGTGATTTTTATTGAGCGAGACATGTTCCAGAAGGCAAAAGTAAATTTTCGTGCTCGTGGAAAATTTGTATTAGCACTCACGTTTTCGCTGCTGCAAGTCTTCCGGTACGTAATTTTGGGATGGCGATGTATGCTGAACAGTAATACAGTTCAGTTGTTTGCATTTTCGCTGATTTTTTATATTTTTTCAGAGACTAAAGTCGAAATACGCGTTCCTCAAATTATTTTTTTATGTTTAAAGTGGATCGATACTTTAGTGCAAAAAATATTTATAACGCAACATTAATAATTACATTTAATATGCCAGTGTAATTTATTGAACAATATCTTCTTCTTCATGAAAAAAAATACGCGAGTGAAAAAATTGTTCAAAAATGCTCGTAACGAACAATTGAAAATGTTGACAGTTTTTCGAAAGAAAAATTTTTATTTCTTAGCCAATTTAAATGTTTGGTTATTTATATTGTTCACGGGACTATTTGCAACAACTTGACCGTGGCGTTTTGAAAAATATTCATTTGCCGAAAAGATACA
>JABFQM010003444.1:0-11736 GCA_022816865.1 Zelostemma sp. ZL-2020
GGTGGGAGGGAAGATAGTGGTGGGAGAGTGGGAACGAGATGGTATGTGTAGGAGGAGACGGAGAATAGTCAGTAGGAGAGAGTGGAAGGAAGAGAAGGATGGAGGGGGTGTGTGTAGTGGTGAGGTGACGCGAGTGGTGAGGGTGGGAGTGGGGAGGTTGTGGTGGATTAAGTATGGAGTGTGGTGAGGGGTGGGGGGTGGGAGGGAATGGAGAACACTTTATATTTTTTTGGGCGAACGTTTTAACGAAGTTTCTGTTATTTGAGCAGTGCATTCTAATTATCGTGTCTTGCCATCTCCGGGCACTCTCAATAACTCGGCCAGTGACGTTTTAATGGTAGCCAAACGCGTACCGTTCGGCAGGTGCGTTCGCCCTTATCCAGATTCGTAATTATCGCGATCTGATATCGCCCTGAGATTAAGCATAATCGTCATTCTTCTTCTCATCTTGAATTTCGCGAGTCATGTTCGAACTGCTACTTCGTCCTTGGAAAAAATCGGATTTCCCATTCTTCTGGCGAATCATATAATTAGATGTGACTGTCAATGCTCTATTGGCTGGATCATAAATCATTGTAGCCTGATACCACATTGATACCAAGTAATACTGACTGTTATCATTATGATACCAACTGGTACTAACTGGTATCATCATAATACCAACTGGTACGAGCTAATATGACCTTGGTATCAGCCTGATACCACTAGTTGATACAACTGGTATTATAATAATCGGTTAACGGATTTCATGAACCCTTTTTTCCAATCCAACCACGGAACTCATTACATGTAACAAGCGCCATTCAAATTCCCTCCCTCCGAAAGACTTTTTACTCGCGATTTAAAAATCTCCACGATCTCAAGAATATATTCGCATTATCGACGGGAGCGTTAAACTCTCGGACCACGTGTAGGTGCTTGCGTAACTGTACAAGTCGAAGCGATAAATTTCACTCATTTTAATTCCCGTCGCCGTCGGGGAAATTTATATTAAATTAAAACCAGGGATGGCCTTTTCATCCAGCGAGACTGTAATTATTTCATTAAATCCGGAACACATCGAAAGAGTCGCGTTTTCGCAATTTCATTTTTCAACGCTTCGAAAAGAACCAGAATCAACGATCGTATGTTTTTTGCAAATTCGGTTTGCACTTTTCTTTCGACGCAGAAATTCTCGGAGCACGTGTGCGACTCGCGCGGAAAGAGTTAATCGGTATTGGGAGCAGCGCGTCGGAGCTGACGCCGACAAAGTCGCGGCAATAAAGCGATAGAGGAATCCCATAAAATCCGTCCTCCTGCTCCCGGCGTCACGTGCAACTGTCGATCCTCGCGCGATGCATACCGATGCCGATGCGTAACTCGCGACGAGTCGCAGCTGCATGCATCCCAGGTAAAATATTTGCATAATGCGACGACGAAATCGCTCCGTTTTAAATCGCAAACATGACTGTTTCGCGGGACATTTCCTTTCGGTTTCGGGACGCAATTATTTCCAATTATAGTGCTTTTTTTTATTTTCTTTCATTCTTACTTTAATTTCCATTGGAGGGTCGCGTAACTGGGTTTACTCGCTGTAAAATCCCGACACAATCGCGCGATAAGGTACTAATGGCGCTTTCATTCCGCGGCTGAATAATCGCTGGTCGGTAATGGAAAGAAAGCCGCGCTAATTACGAAACACCACGGGTCACAGAGCAAATTCACCAATGCCCTTTCGAGAATTATCGCTTTGCTTTTGACCAATGAATATTTTAACAAACGAAAACGAAAATGCGGATAATGAAAATATATGTCACGAAATATCCAAACTTAAAGAAACATAATATAAACTTGAATTAAACATGAAATGAAATGAAAGTTAAAAAAGCGAATTCCCTCATTCATTGACGTTATTGTGCGTTTTATCGATACTTATCTTACGAACTTTCATTTCATTGCGTCAAGTTTTTCCACGAGTCGCCCGAGTTTATAAATTTCGTTCTTTTTCCCGCAATAATCGCCGGCTTATCTCGCGGAAAATATTTCCTCTTACGGATCGGAGCGTTACGGTTTTATGGGTTTTTCTAAAAGTCGTCCTTTATAGTTCGATCCAGAGTCCTGTAGCGTTCTATAAATTAAAGCCTCGCGGCAGGTCTACGGACTCGCTGCTACGCGTGGGCGACGCGTCTAATTCATGGGGCACTTTGTGGGTTAGCCGCTGGGTAATCCGCACCCTGACTGGCGGTCCCACGCACGCCGCGACCTCGTAAGCAATCGATTTTCATGCGCCTCGCGCTAATTTCCATAAGCCGACCCCTGGAATCGCGCGCGAGGGGCTCGATCTTTCGCGCTTCCGAGACGACTTTACGCCATAAACGTACACATAAAATTGCCGCCGTTGTTCGTCCCATCTATAAAAGTCCCCGCTCGAAACACGGCATTACTCGGGTTTGTGTTTTTCGAAAATTGACTTTTTCCTCGTCAATTTATATGTAAATATACATAATGCGCTCCGAGTTCGATCACTGCGGATTTTAATGACGTACACGCACGAAACGAGCGTTTATGTCAATGGGGCAATTTAAGCTAATAAGAAACATGCGTGATCAAGCGAATCGCGTACTGAAAATAAATGGACGTTTCTTTCGAAACTTTATATCTCTATACATGGCCGTTGATTAGAAGAATTACCGCGGGAAAATTGTTCTCCGTTTTTCCATGTAATTATGTTGTTTGATATTACGTCGGGGAGAAAAGATCGGCGAATATAATTGTGACTGCGTATTTAGTTTCGTCTTTTCGCTCCGATACTGGCGAGATTTTACGACCGATTGTAACTCAAAACCGCTCGTAATGTGCGCGTCAGGTGGAAATCGAGAACGTGTAAAATGATCGTTTAAAGTTTTTAAGATCGCGATAGGGAAAGTGAATTCTCGCTTCTTTGCGAATATTTTCTCTCGCCCAATTAACGAACGGCGAAACGATTCTCTGGGGATAATTTCATAGATCGAGTGCAGGGGATACGCACTTTTACGAGACGCTGTGTCTCGCGCCCAGGGCCTTGTGTCTAACCAAGCACATGATTTATGTTGTTGCTCATACGCGTAAGAATTTACGATAGCGTGGTTTCGCCCCGGCACGTCCACGGCTCCATTTCCGCCATGCCATCGTCATCTTTATCGCAATTTGTCTCGTCCAAAGTGGCATATTGTTTCGACTCGCTCGCTAATGATTTGGAAAATTTATGGTCGCGTTAATTCATCCTGACCATTACTATTCTGTCGCGAAAATTGCTGTGATTTATGCATCGAACCGACCGCCAGCGAGGGAAGAAAGAATTTTTTTCCGGCATCTCTTAAAGGATCTTTGCCTTGTTTACTGAGGAATCCAAATTCGAGTAGCTTTTATTACCCGAGTTCACGTGTAAGAATCTCGACCACATAAATTTCAAGACTTTAATCTCTTTATCAGAGTACACCTGTACACGGGATGAATGAATCATAGGATTATCTTACCCGAATGATGGACAGGTTAACAGACGAACAAAGCTTGGAATGGACAAGTACGTATGGCAGCGCCCAATGCGCGTTCAACTTTGGAATGTTGCGAAACGGTGATAAAATGTTCCACGCATTCCAATGCATTTGTCAAGCTCTAATCTCGCTGGTTCTTTCGTTACGCCGAAGAAAAAGTGCGGAAAATCTATAATTATGGTTGCTTTACCCGGAACAATTGCATCAGTTCGAATTCAGTTGGAATGAAAACCGCTCTCATTTCAATTTATTATTAACATTCTAGACAAATTACTTATTTCCCGTGGTCTTTAAGCTTAAAATGTAAGAAGCGTTTTCATTTCACTGCAATTTACTCAATTTTTACTTATTTTTCCGTAATTTCAATCCATTAATATATTGTTTGTTTTCCGAGTGATAAATCGACGCGACTCCGAGCGCAGATTCTTATCGCAAACCTAATTTATGGAGTGATAATTCTGACCGTAGAGGAAAATGATTTCATTGCCGCGTATTACCTGCATATACATCAGATACTCGCGACACAAATGCATGTAATATCGCCATTGCTCGGGGCCCACGATTCTAAGCAGAATAACATTGTACACCCTTAAAATTAAAACTACAAAAATCGCCGTCGAATTTTTTGACGCCATTGAAAAAACAAACAAACAAAATTCCACGACGCTCAACGGAATTTAATGGCAACTCTCGGAATCCCAGTTTAGTCCAGGACGACATTAATCATAACCCGATACCCCTGTTGTCGGAACGGGAATGGAAGATCCGATTCATCATTGCTATAAAGTATCCGGTTACGACTTGCGGCCGAGACTCGTTGAAACGCTTTAAAGTTATGAATGAGAAATCGAGTTTTCGCTAAACCGTAGCCGTAAAAAGTTGTACGCCCTCGACCGCAATAGGGAAACGCCGTGACATGGGAAAATGAAAATTTTCAGTATCGATCGATAAATAATTCATCGCCGTTTGGCGCGTACCTCCCGTCGACGAAAGCGACTTATTTACCATTGACGATTTAAACAGTGCAGCGGCGATCTTCGTGTTTTATGCATGAGATCGCGATGATATCACGTCTCCTTCCGCCCACGCTCAAAGTTCCACCGCCGAGCCATCTGGTTTTACAGAAAGCCGAGTGTAAAAACAATGCTCTCCCCGGTTTATTCCCAAGAGTCGCTACTTCGAGAAAAATCGCTCCGTAAATGTCAACGAGACGGTTCCAATTTGAACAACGTTTACCGTCCCACTCGATTTTTCGATCGGTCGTTAGAACCGGAATGCACCGGCTGTCGCGCTATCGAATTACGAGAATTTCGAGCTCGCTTTTCTCAGGCGCGAGGGATTTAACGATGAGAAACTTTTTAAGGCTCTGATTGGTACCTTGGGAAATTGAGTTACTGGAACTGATATCAATTACGTGCGGTGTCGTTGCTTATATCATCGCAACGATTCAATCTCTCCCTCGACTCGAGACATTTTCTTCATTGAGGCTTTTATTTACATAATCTGGTTACCTGCATTATTCATGCCGACTTTTCGTCGGCGCAAAGTAAATGGCACAGTTTTTTCGCCGTTTACATGTCAAAACGTGATCCAGTTTTGAATAAAACTCGGATTGTTTTTGTCGAGTCGATTCGACTTCGCATCGATATTCGTTCCCCGTAATAAAGCATCGATGACAGTGCCGGATTCACCGTGAAATCTTGCCCAGTCATTGATCCATGCATAGATTATTTTTTCGAATAAACGCATGAATAAAATTATCGAATCGGATCTTGATCATTCTCAACGAGGCGTCACCATCGAATGAAAGGAGGGAAACAACAAATGAAACCTCGAGTATTTCGCGGGGGAAAGCTTTTTCGTTCCGTGGAAAAGCGATTGAAAGCACCTCCCTCGTAATGAAAAATTCCTTTATCGCGTTCACAATCGCAAAGGTCGCCAACGAGTCTGCCCGCAGGGAGGAATGGCCACTCGAAGAAACTCGTCTACCGGAGGCGAGCCACGCTATAGACGCTCAGTTTCCGGTTCGAGACTCGCGGCCGATCTAGGAATGCTGAACGAGAGAGAAGGCTTCGCGGCATTCACGGCCCGAGATACATCTTCTCCACGGCAATCACCTCCTGGGTGGTCCTCAGCCGCCATCGCGTGGCGTCCTCGTGTCTTTTCAGCGAAACCTCGTCCAGACATTAAAAAACGTGACTAACCCAGTTTAATTTCATTCCAAAATTGTTTTACGTGATTGCGATCTTCGATACTTTGAACCAAATTCGGATTCTCCTGAAAGTCTAAAAATTCGTTCAAATTCCAGCCTATTTTTTGTACGATCAGATACACAATAATTTGGATTCTGGGTCAAAGAAAAAACGTTCCAACTCGAATCAGCAAAGCGCTCTAGGACACCGGGTCACGAGGGTAATGGGTCGAAATTCGGGCTTGCCCGGCAGAGAAACTCTCGTTCAAATGGTGAATAGGAGGCTGCGGAATCGCCGAAATGAACGGGTCCGCGAGCGACCAAACTACTGTTTACGAACGTTAAATCTTCCCAGGTTCTATCGACGCTCTGATCTCTCTATTAGTATGCCCGAGAGACTTCGTATGGTTCAGTGTAACGCCCCAGAAATTCTTCACCTCGAAAATAGCGAAGGTGTCGGAGTAAAATGTCCCCGGGGCAACTTCACCCTGACCGTCATCTTCTATTTTTAATCGGCGAAAAAAAAACCCAGGGGAACATGATTAACGCTGTTTCAACAACGCGAAATTTGCCACGGCTCGGTACACCCGACACGGCCGCGGACCATTTCGCGCCGTTGGCTACGTTATTAATAATCGCCGGTGCATGCAAATGCCGTAATTAATAATGTCAATGTCGCGAGTATAATTACTTGTATTATCTGCCACGCGGAGCGCGTGATACCGTGGGCGAGGAACAGCGAATTAATAACACGAGTCTTCCGGTTCGTCGTGTCGTCGATCGCGGGTTTGCTCGGACCTACTCGGCGTGTATCCATGACCCTCCGGAGAGTAGACATGGCATTTCTCCGACGGCATTCGATATTCCGTAACGCGCTTCTGGCTCCACGCAACTTTACGGGCACTCGACGAGCTTGAGGTGTGGGAAAAGCGGATTTTTTCTATCGAATTCGAGAGAACTATTTCCCATTTAGCCAAGGGAATCAAAGGCGCTCTTTTTACCCGGAAAAATGACGAATCTTCGCGGGGATCGAGAAGAGTTTGCGTTGAAGTGTGTAGGATTTTATCATTGGCATAAATTTCATAACGTGTATGCCCGGAACATGAGGCACGAAACAATGAAACAATAGAACAATGCAGCGAACGTGAAATATGTATCGGGTCGACGGTAAATGAAGATATTTCGCGAAGGAAAATTTCGCGATTGAAATTTAATCCTCGTCCGCTCGTTTCACGACTCGTCGACAAATTCGCGTGGCGATTAATCTCGCGATGCAAATGAGGAGCGCGCAACCCCATCGCGAATTCAATTCCCAAGGAGCATCGGCGCGAAAAAGTCGCTCGTCGATGCACTCGCGCCATTATCGGGCAATAACATTTTTTGCCGGGCGACATTGAGCCTTCGTTCTTTACGGGGGACAAGCGAACTCGATTATGCTTCCCACGATGCCGCGTTTTTTGTACCAATTCAACATTGAGGAATAAAAAAGTTTGCAAGAAATCTTGGTTATGAATAATAAACAATTACGCCAATAACGAATTTTAGTTTAACTGATTATCGAAAACCGAAGATGATTCTAATAAAATGTGATCAAATTGAAATCCAATATTCCAAAGATAATATTTTTTATCCGTTTTAAATCGTGTCTTTTATCACTTTTTTCCTTATCAATTTATTGATTTGTTAACCTATTGGTTTATTTATTCATGGATAAATTCATTTTCGTTATCTCGTTTTATTATCTCCGTTTCCATCCATATTTGTCACGATTTATTATCCGGATGAATATCATGGATAAAATGAGGGGGAAGCTTTTTTTCATTTTTAATATCGAAACAGTGTCGAGGCTTGTTTTTCTATCAGAAACGACGTAGCCTCGCTGCATCTGTCTTGCACCGACTTGTTAGCATTAGATAATGATATTTATTGAACAAACCCATTTTCTTCGTATTCCAAGACAACTCAGTGTATCTACAGTCGACACCTGCTGATAATCCGGTACCATTACAAAAAATAAACTCGACTTTTCCCTTTTCTCGCCGCTGCCGCAATCGTAAGAAAGTACAAACTAAGCCAAAGTGGAAAAAACGCGTTAAATACCGCCGGGGAAGCCGTAACGAGTATCATTAACATTACGACGAAACTAGAGTTTGTTTATGGAATGTGTCTACTAGCAAATTTGGATTAGTCAAATGAGAAAGACCGTTACAACAAGGAAGCCGTTGGAAAAGGTCAACGCCAATGCACTCGATCGTGTATCTTCAGCCTCTCATTACGTTTAACCTACGCATGATAAGTGAAAGAGAATTTATTATCCCGCGAGACAAGTAATCCTCCGTAACCAGATAGAGCCTGCTACAAGTGCGTGCTTTTTTTTCGCACGCAAATTACCGAATGAAATTTAAATACTCGCAACTGTCGAACGGCGAAAACGATAGTTCTTTAAACTGCAATTTGTCACGGAATTAATTCGTAAACATTTTTAAGGGCGTGCCTGCGGATTTTCTTTTTCTTACCCAACTGCTCGAACTTGTAATTATCATAAATCAATTACCAACAATGTTTTGACAGGTACGAGAAAACTTTCGTTGAGTCAATAAACATTTCGTGATTTCAAGTGTTTAGTTTGCACGATAATTTACTACATTTTTTATTATATCGCGGATTTTTATAAAAAAACTAGAAATATGGAATAACATTACTGTCAAAAATCTAGAACAATCGCGCATTTTGTTGTCAAGTATTGAGATGAAAGATTCAGAGATTACGAGACTTTTTTTGCTGATATCGAGAGAAAAAATACTAGATTTAATTCCAGAAAGGAAAATGTACGAGCGTCTATAAATTTCGTATGAAAGACCAACTGAATGGACTCGCGCGAATATCGAAGACGGCCTCTTCGCTCCCGAGTGCAATAATATTATAGATATAGAGAGCAATTTGCATCGGGGTAGATAAACTTTCCGAGGCTTCGTTCAAGCGACTGCTGTTCTTTTTGGACGGCGGACTGCGGCTTACGTATTAATTCCGCTTTAAAAAATCCCGGGAACGATTCTAAAATTGGTTTGCCTCGTTTTCTTCGTGCTCCTGAGAAACACGCGTTAATTAATTGAAACGCTGGAGCCACAACTTAACATCATTAAATTCTCGACTCGGCGCTGTTCGGATTGTTACTCATAAATTATTCTCATTCGCCAAAAATGACGATGATTGAAAACGCCTTATCACCGCGTTCCGAGAAAAATTGAAATCAAGAAAAAAAGAGCGGATTAACCGGCGATAAAACGGCGCGAAGAACCGCGTAATTCACCGATAAGAAATCGATTCCAGTACTCGCGGCAAATTAAAATTCAGCATTAGTCGATGCATGAAAAGTTATGAAACGCGTGAATATACGACGCCGTAAAGTGATATTTAAAAAGTTAATTTACCATAAATCCTGAATAAACGTGCTTATTCCTATTTATCGCCGAGGAATTCGTAAAATACGAGCACCGCATTAAGAACGCATTTTCCTCGCGATCTTTTCGAAATCAGCGTCGAAGGGAAGAAGGGAAAGGATACGTCTTCGAAACAAACAAACCGATAATGAATCTTCCGCGACACGTGCATTATAGTTGAGTCATAACCGTGCCCGGCTCTATTCGCTTTGACTCACGATTTCGAGACACAGAACAATAGACGAACACGCGATAACACCGAATCCGGGGTACTTGCGCTTCCTCCCTTTTTTTATATCGTACGAGGATGCGATAGGCGAGCCCTGGTATATATTTCAAGCGCTGGCGGTACACCCACGTGCTGAACTAAGCAAACACATGGCAAAGAAACGGCGGAAAGAAGGTATACGACGTGGAGGATAAGGAACAAGAGGCGGAGGGATTCGGGTACGAGAAAGAGAGAGAAAGAGAAAGATAAAAGGGGGGGTTGCTTGCGAGTGGGGCGAACGGAGCCAATGGTAATGGTACCGAGCCAGTGTCTCCTCGGCCACACTCGTGGTCGCTGCGTCCACGAAAAACGTCCTCTTCGACCCTCGACGCTCGAATGAAAAGTCTTTACAGAAAAAAATCCCCCCGAGGCAAAAGGGAAGTCGCATCCTTTTCCAGGCGACCAAATCTCTCGATAATGAAGCGCTTCGAAACGCGTACCGATTCGTGAAAAGTGGATGGGGCCCGCGGACGAATTGAGCATGGGGTAGTGGCGATGTACCCCGGAAGTTCGCACTGGGCCTTGGCAGCCCTTAGTGTGGCGGCTCTCGTCCTCTTGTGCATGGCCCGGGATTTTTCTCCGCGAAAAAGACCATGCGGTTCGCCGGGGGAGAAAGACGTATCGCCCTGGGCGCTGAGGAGGGGTCGCATTTCGGTTTATTCGACGAGGGAAACGGTGTGGAAGAACGCGACTCGTGTCTCCAAGTTCTCGAGGACGAGGAGAAAAGTGGGAAGTGTGAGAGCCGTGAGATACAATTCGAAAAAGAGTATGATGCCTATAGCTTACGTGCACATTCGGCCGTCTTTGGCGGAGGAAACCGCGCCGACGGTTAACCGGAAGTGCTTGCAGTGCATGATGGTTTACAATCCTTGCTCGTCGCCGACCAAGATCGTTGCGACGCCGTACAGGTACCAACCGCCTGCGTCAAAGTGGCGAGGGCTTAAATACGGTGAGTGATGGAACTGGTTGGACGAACGGGAAAAATTAATTGGTTTTTATCGATAACCCAGTTTATTATTTATTATCGCGTTGGCGTGGTGCGTGCATTCTTTACAAGATGATTCTCTAAGAATTAAGATGATTTGCACAATGTCAACAATATTCGTTGGCCGAAGGATCAACAATACTTTGAAAGGGATTGTTTATCCTTTTTAACGGATAAACATTAATTTGATGACAAAAATATCACAGTTATAGTCGTTAAAATGAAAGGGAAAAAATGAACTCGTCCACTGCTCTTCCGGCTCGATTAAACGATTTCGATCTGGAATAATTACGAAATTGTCGCAAATTGGTACTGTATTTAGTTTGTTTATCAGAATTTGCTTGAAAAATAGGAAAAGCTAGGATAAAACCAGTCAGGGCAAGTTGCAAGTTGTCATAATGAGTACCATTTGAAATCCTCATGAATTTAGAAATGATTAACGTCAATTAATTAATATAAATCGCGCGTTATAATTACATTCGATAAATCAGACGAGTTTGAAATAGTTTCCCAGCCCAAGATTCGTACATTCTCTCTAATAATGTCGTAAAAACAAACAATTTCGAAGTATGAAGACGCAAACTGACATTGCGAGCTTCCGCGCTCTCGCATTAATTGAATGCAATCTCTTAACGGATCGGATTACAAAATCCTGAGAGAGTAAACGTCCGCGAATCTACGATCGTTTCCCAGCTTCACGGTATGAATTCTTCGCCGTCAACCAAAGCGACGCGCGCAAATTGGCCGAAATTTAATTCGCGCTTGTCACCCGGATTCCTTCGCGAATTTACTAAATTGGCAATGAAAGACGACGTTTCGAACAGATTAAATCAAATGAGAAATGAAAGGTTGAAATTCGACGATGAATTTGTTTCATAAAAATGCATTCTTTTCGACATTTAATCGAGGATTTTCCGGCAAGGTTAAGCGGACAGATTGCTCATTGTGCGAAGGTTTTATACCCGTGAAGAAGCTCTGAAAGCTCGTGATTTGCGACGATGCGTGCACTCTTGGCCGCGGCCTCGATCCCGTCATCGCGTCGAAATGCTCGCGCGAGCTGTCTCGAATCTCCCGGACAATAAATCCCAATAACTCATCGCGTGTATCCGCGGGATTTCTCGACAAATTGACTCGGCTCGAAAAATAACCCTATACATAACAATCAATAATTACCATTCTACCCACCTAAACACATTTATTATATAACCATCTTCAAATCACCACTCATAATCCAAATTCAATTAAAAATAATTGATTTACATCAACACTATTAAAAAATTGCAATCAAATCAATTTTACACATCATTACTAAAATTCTCATGTAAAAAAATATCAGCAAT
>JABFQM010003445.1:0-11731 GCA_022816865.1 Zelostemma sp. ZL-2020
CGTGTTGTTTTTGTGTAGATCATAAAGGTACAAAACATATATGTCCCTTCTTTTGTGGTTCTCTCGACTGATCAGTCCGCCTGACATATATCACTCATTTTTGTTTCCCAACAGTAAAAGTAGTGCTTTAACAAGAATCCTCTTCGCGCACTCGACACTCAAATTACATTTTTAATGTTTTTGGGGGGATATCATGTCTTTTTGTTTCACATTGAAGAATGTTGCGAATTTTGTTGCATATATTTTTAATTATTTATAAAATAATGAAAATATGGAAGAAATACTTTTTTAATTTACGATGTAAATTTGCAAAAAAGAAATGTCCCTATTAGTTGTCATTGTAAATAAGAAAGGAATAATTTTTTTATTTTTCTGAAACGGTAAATTTACGACAAAGAACAATTTTTCAAATCAATTGACAATGCAAATTCACAATGTGAAAATCACAGAATTGTATCGTTCAGTAATTGAATGACTAATGTGAACGTACAAAAAAAAATTCTCCGTATCAATTAACAATGTGATATAATTTTGCTTGTGTTTCATTTTAATTAATATTTAATATAACAAACGTTTTCATTTTTTATTAACTAACATTTTTCTTCGCGAGTTTTGTAGCGATGAATGAATGAAATATGTGGTATATCGACTTTTTTATTCAATTTTTGCTTTCTTCCGACGTTTTGGGCATAATTTGAACCCTTTCCAAGGTATGTGAACCCACCCAGTTACAAAATTTACTACAAAATTAACAATAACATTAATTATCATTGAAACAAAAATTACCTCGAATTAATTCGAGTTTAATTCGTTAAATTTACATTGTAAAATTTACAATATAGAATTTGCAACATTATTGAACTATGTAAATTCATAAATTTCAGAGTTTGAATGTGAAATTGAATGTCATTAACATTTTTCTTCGCGAGTTTTGTAACGAGATTTTACACGCACTACACTGTTGTTTAATAATGATTCATTTAATGCTGAACATTAATTGAACGTTCGCCTCGAAAATCCAACGAATTATTCCACGATCGCGAAAGTAAATAATAAATAAACAGACGACATGACAGATGGTAGCGCCATCAGTGGCGAAATTTCGAAGTGCCAAAATTTTTTGACAGATATTCAAGGTAGCGACTGAAAATTTTTTTGACAGATATCCAATGAAAATTTTTTGAATGTCAAAACGGCCGAAAAACTGAACAACAACACTCGAATTAGCGGTTTTGGTCATTTTCGACTGATTATTTTTACATCATTGGGTAAATATATCCATTTTTCGCTTAAATCTTGCTTTTAACGTCACAATTTCAAGATAGGACGGTGAAAAATGATGAAAACTTGGCGACTCCCTAACCCCATCTACTCCTCTTACTGTAAATAGGCAGTTGGCCAGTCAAGTTGACACACTCGACACGGCCAACTATCGTCAGCCTTAATAACTTGATTTCTTGATGAATTAAAAAATTTTTTCAATGAAACACGTCAGCTTCCTCTTATTGCTTCGATAAACTGCGAGCTTTCGTATTCTGCAGTTTAAAAGAAATCGATATTATAAGCCTAATTAGACTTTCATATTTTTACTCTTTTGATTGCGTACTTTTTAATAGTTGTTTCACAGGAAACTTTGAAAATTGGCGGATTAAGTTTTTAATTTGTAAACTTATTGAGCGCACATAACATTACTAAAATATTCAGCATTCAATTTACTAAAGCATAAACTAACTTATTTGTTGCTCTTATTAATTAATTATAATTGATAAAGTTTATTACACCATTTTACTCCTTTGTAATTGCCGCTATTTTCATTTTGTGGTCTGCGCCATCTCTGTTTTTTGAAATCTTGGATATTTTTCGCTCTTGTTCGAGTTGGCAGTCTTTACATTAAATTTTTCAGGTGCCGCCGCCGCCGCCGCCATTTGCATTTCCGTATTCCGTCGAATGAGTTTCCAGCATTGACTCGATTAATGAAATTCTGTTCTAGTACAAAGTTTTATCCGTAGTACAGAGTCTGTGTACAAGGATCTCTTTTGCAGGAATCTCTCAAGAAATTTTAAGTCGAGAGAGGACTCGTCGCAATCACAAAAATACGGAACGCCTCGTGGTTTCCAATGAACATCTACACGGGGTCGAATTCGTCGAAACCGGCGCCCTTGGACATGAACAAGGAGAAAGAGGTTAAAGCTGTTAGTCCAGAAGAAATTTTTCAGGTTGAGAACAACTGGAAATCCGAATCCTACCCTTCCGTGAAAGACCTTCCATACCCAGTGTGCGTTGTCTCTGAAATTTGTTGTATCGAGTAACTAAACTATTGATTTTGTTTTTCAGATTGCCAAAAAAAGGGGAAAGAAACGTACTGATAACGTCGGCTCTTCCCTACGTTAATAATGTCCCTCATTTGGGGAACATCATCGGCTGCGTTCTCTCGGCCGACATTTTCGCGAGGTTTATAAAACTTGTTATTATTACAACAGTTACATGCAACTTTAGTGATCTTTATTTTACTTCAGGTACTGCCGGCAGAGAAATTACAACACCCTTTTCATAAGGTACCCAAAATTTGGACCGTTTAGTAATTACGTGTAAAAATGTTCCTTCTTTACATCTCTCTTTCTATTTCCAACGCAGTGGTACCGACGAGTACGGGACTGCGACAGAAGCTAAAGCTCTGGAAGAGAACACGACGCCGCAGAAAATCTGCGACAAATATTTCGAAATTCACAGCGACATCTATCGCTGGTTTGGAATAGGATTCGATCATTTCGGTCGCACCGCGACTCCGGAACAGACGGAGTGTGTATACAATATTTCCAGAGCCAACCAAAACCGGAAAGATTTACTAATGTAATATTTTTGTTCAGAATAGTCCAAGACTTATTCCTGAGAATCAAGTCCCAAGGCTACATAATTTCGGAATCGGTCGACCAATTGCTCTGCGAGAAATGCGACAAATTCTTAGCTGATAGATTCGTCGAAGGGACGTGTCCTAGTTGCAAATACGTGGATGCCCGAGGCGACCAGTGCGACGGTTGCGGGCACTTGGTCAACGCCGTTGAATTGATCGATCCGCGGTGTAAATTCTGCTCGAACCAACCAATGATAAAGCCTTCCATGCAATTATTTTTGGATTTGCCACAAGTAGTACCACGCATTTTCCAGTTAGAAATTATTTCATTCTAATCAACATTTATGTTTCAACAGCTGCAAGAGTCGATAAAGAAATGGGCTTCGACGGTGGAAAGCGGCTGGTCGAACGTTGCTAGATTCGTTGCTCGACCATGGCTCCGAGACGCTTTGAATCAAAGATGCATTACTCGGGACTTAAAGTGGGGTATCCCGGTACCCCTTGAGGGTTTCGAGAAGAAAGTTTTCTACGTCTGGTTCGATGCGCCTCTCGGCTACATTAGTATTACTAAACAATACTCAAAGGAATACGAACAGTGGTGGAAACCCACGGAGTCGGTAGAACTCTTTCAGTTCATGGCCAAGGACAATGTGCCGTTCCACGCTATCATGTTCCCCGCCTCCTTGCTCGCGGCTAATTTAGGGCACACCATGGTCAAACACATCATGGCCACTGGTACCCCGAATTCTTCATTTCCTCGCATTATGAAAATGAGAAATATCCCATAACATATCGATAATTTTCAGAGTACTTGAACTACGAAGACAGCAAGTTCTCCAAGTCCAGAGGCACCGGGGTTTTCGGCAACGACGCGCAAGACTCCAATATTCCCGCAGATGTTTGGCGATTTTACCTCGCGTTCATTCGGCCCGAGAACCAGGACTCGAATTTTAATTGGGTGGACCTGGCCACGAGAAACAACAGCGAGTTGTTGAACAACCTCGGAAACTTTATAAACAGAGCATTGATGTTTGTCGAGAAGAATTACAACTCGAAAGTTCCATCGATGTGTCTCCAGGAAGACGATTTTATGGTGCTCGCGCTCGTTCAGCGAGAATTGACGGAATACATTTCGTTGCTAGAGCAAGCGAAGATAAGGGACGCGTTGAGACACGTGCTCGTGATTTCGAAGCATGGAAATCAGTACCTGCAGTTTCAGCAACCTTGGGCTAAGATCAAAGGAACCGGCAACGACGAGTAAATAAAATAAATACAGTTTTGTCGATAAAATTCGCATAATCGTGTTTTCTTTCGCAGGAAAAAAGCGGGAACCGTCATTGGAGTTTGCTGCAATATCGTGTGTCTTCTTTCGGCGCTTTTGGGCCCATACATTCCACATACCTCGCGGGAAGTTCGCGGTCAGTTGGGCCTGGACAATAATACTTGTGGTTTCGTTCCCAAAGTGGTGTCTCTCATGTTGCCGGCTGGTCACGCGATCGGCAAAGTATCGCCTCTTTTCAGCAGAATCAAGGACGCGCAAATTCAAGAGTTAAGGAAGAGATATGCCGGGAAACAAGAAACTGTAGTTCCTGCCGATGACAAGGCAACTTTACAAGCTGCAGTTGACAAGCAGCTCAACTGCGGCTTCATTTAATGTATTAAAAATCACGTAGAATTATACATTTTCCATCAACACATACAGTTTGATGTTGATTCGTTACAAAGAATCCAAGTACAATAAAATTCATGTCAGGCTTTGTACAAAGGACTACAATAAAACTATATTATTTTGGTTTTGTCTCCTGGTCGTTAACGTATCTTATATATACATTTCTCGTTCTTCGCTTCCACCTGGGGGAATCTCGATTTCGTTCAGGTACGAAATGCCGATGGCTAAAACGGAGCCATCATGGAACTGGCACAGGCGTTTATTATTTAATCCATCCAAACCCCCGGTGGCAAACGTGTTGTTTATATAAAGAGTGAAAACTTATCGCGTTGACCGGGTAAATATTCTCTTGATGGTTTTCCTTGATCCGGTGGCACTTGAACTTTTTCTTCTGTGCTTACGGAGTCGTGTCAAGATACTCAACAGCAAACGCGCCCTTCTATACTGCTCAACACGTAGCCCTAAAAATGAAAATGATTCAGTTTCCCAACGATTCCTTTGATTCGTTTCCTTCGGCAACTTTGATACGGTCTCGTTTGATATTTCAAAGTGGGTTTCTTAATTGAATAAAACACTCAAAAATGGGAACGAATGATTCGTACATAATTATAAAACTCGATTTTTATTTAAAAGTGAGCGGTTTGTCGATCAATTTCCGTAATATCCTCAATTATTTCCGGCACTCGCGTTCCAATTTTCTTCGCGACTTCGACTTTCTCGTTATGCGGCAGGTGCAAATATTTCCAGATCAAGTCGCCGTCGATTATTCCCCTCGCTGGATTCCCATGCATCCTCACGTAACTTTTATACGTCCTACAAAAACGAAAAATCAAAAATCAACCAATCCACCACCGCAGTCACACCAAAATCCTCTTTTTTACCGATAAGCTTTAGGATTCAAACCAGCGATGTGGCAGATATGACTGACAAGCACATTCTGCAACATGAGCAACCTTCGATAGGTTTTTTCCGGAACCGGAAGTATGTACCCGAGACTGCCATCCAACGACGCTAAAAAAATGAAAAACAAATAAATAAGTTTTCCAACAACAAATACATTTTCCCCAACATACCATACATCGTAACATGTCTTTTATCCGACCCGGAAAACTGTTTTTTCTGGTTCCCCGGATCCGAGGTTTTACATCGAATTCGAAAAAAAGTGTTAATCTTCTGCCCCAGATGAAAATCCGCTTTCCGCATCAATTTCTGTCCCCCCAAACTTTCCATGGACTCCGGTTGGTACATAAACAACGCGACGTTGCTCTCTCCATCAGCCACGAGAAATCCCAAGCTGTTGTTGTCGATCAAATACTCGATCGTGTAGACTTCGGAGGTCTGGAAATCCTGGAACAAATTTTCCGTTTCAACGACTCTTCTTCCAAAGTTCCTTCATTAACTCACCCTGCTGACGAGAGAAAGCGTTCGATATTCTTCTTGGAAGCGCAACAAACTAATGGACTTGTAAACGTCCGCCACCAAAATGAGGCTTTTAATACTGAGCATTTGATGAATGTAAATTTGCGTGTCGATGAACGCGACGCCGACCAAATCGTTGTCTTTCAACTGCCAGATGTAAATCTAAAAAGCCCGAAAATCGCGTTACAATTCGTTCAACAAAACGGACATTTTCCTCTCTCCACCTTCTGACCGACGGCGGAAACCAAAAACCCGGAAACCTGCGTGATCGCCGTGATTGGTCCCTTCTGTTCCTTCGCGTAAATCTGTTTGAACCTGTTTTTCGTCAAGGGTTGTCCAGGTTCCGGCACCACTTCGATGATATCAAATATCAGTATCTAAAAATCAAAAGTTTCTTCAAAATCCTCCCTCCAAAAACCATACAAAATGAACCAAATTGTGTACCCTTCCTCTGCTCGTAATGTCTTCCCCGTAATTGTAATTTGTTCCGAGCACGATGTACCCTTTCAACCCCGACCGCGTTCCTTCGTAAGCCAATGACACGTTTTTCAAACACGTCACGTGCTCCCATTGGTCCAACTCAATTTTCGTATTGGGAATCGTCTCCCAAGAAACCGGGGAAAACAAGACGATACTAAACTGCTCCTGATACGGATAAATGAATCTTTCCGGTCGCTCTTCTTCCGTAAATTCCTGCAAAATTCTTCCATCAATAAAGAGTTCAAAAACCGCTTCTTTCCTACGCACTTTATCCTCTCCATTAAATCTGTAGTAACTTTTCAAAGGCTCCGCGATGCTCGTGATAACGCAGTACGTTTTACTCTCCAAATGGTACGTCACAAAATGCGGGGTACAGCGCAGAGGAACTTTCCGAACCGGCCACGGCGCATCATACGAAAGATGCGTGGGTAAAACACATATCCTCAGCTCCTCCTAAAAACAACAAGTTTTTACATCCCCGACACAAACTACTTTTCTCTCCGTACCTTTCTGTTAAAATACAGAAAACCCTGCGGACAATTGACATTATTAAACGGCGCGAAAGACCGCACGGGACCATCGATTCCCATGGGATGAGTCCGAAGTTCGCCTCGACTCGTCAAAAAAATCCAGTGCGGAAAATTCCCGCAGACGAAGACGCCGTTGTAGCCGGCGATGTTGCTGAAATATCTCAGCATGCTCGTGCGAGTCTCCAGCGCGTTCGAAATGTCTTCCTCCTTCGGCTTCATCCTAAAATCATCCAGAAAACAATGAACTGTGAAACCCAAAAGCATGAATTCATAAACGCACTTCGTAACGCCGGTTATGATCCCGTGATCGAGTTTCTTGAACCGCAATTTCAAGCATCCTTTCGGGTACTTGTAAGCTTGGTAAATCTGCAATTCCGAGTCCAAGCGCGCCAAAAGCATAGGCCGATTTCCATGATGTCCCAAAGCGACCATCAAAATCTCCCGGACCTGAACTTCGGGGTTCGGAATTTCGTTGACGCTGTAATTCTGGTTGATCGTCGTGGATTCCATGCTATCGTGCAGAACAATTTGCCCGAGCCCAAAGTTCCGGATGAGATAAGAAAGTCGTAAATCCGGCAGGGAGTAAATTTCCAAAGTCCCGTTATCTCTGTACACCAAAAGCCAGTACGTCGGTTTGACTTCCTGCAAATGTTTCTGCCACCTAAGAAAACAATCTCAATTTCACAACAATTCATCAGTCGCAGCTGAATCCCAAAATCACGAACCAAGGCAATTTTTTCTGAGCTACATCGCTGGGTTTGCTTTGCGGAACAACAGGCATTTGAAACGCCGGAGCATCCCCGTAAAGAAGTTCATCTTCGTTGTCGATGTTATCAACGATCGTGGGTTCTTCATGACTCGGTTCTTTCTCCATCTCTTCGTCTTCATCAGGCGGAGAATGCGTCGTGAAAATACCACTGAGGTCCCTGTAGCAACACATCGCCTCGATTTGTGGACGCTGAAATTCAAGAACCCATTCAATTACAATCCCAACATTCTCATCGATCGAAACGCACGAATAACAAATTCGGTGTCGTCGCGTGTAATCGCGGCGCGCCTCGTCCTTCCCTCAAAGTCAACAAAATCACTTGTCCGTCCTCCGTGAGCAGAGTAACGTAAGGATCCGAGCAACTCGCGTGCACGATCGGACACCCCAGATCCATCGGCATGTGTTGAATCTAACAATGACAAAAATGTATAATCCGGAACATTGAAAATCAAGGTGGAAATGAAACCCACTTGTTCAATGCCTTGCATTAAACGCACGCCCATTTGCGTGACTTGCACGATGTATCGGCCAGCCCCGAGATTCCCAGCAAAAATGGTCATTCCTTGAGTGCTGAATCCGCTTTGATCGACTTCGTTAATTTCCTGCCCCGTTTGAAGAATCTGAAATTAAGTAGTCGTTAATGAACGTTCCCATCTCCAAAAAATGAAGGCTACCATGGAAGAATCTTCGTGACTCAGAATGAGAAAAGCGTGCGATCCTTCGGACTCGGATTTCGCCTGGTCTTCGCTGTTCACGGAGCCAATCACGGTCCACATATCTTCGCACCCGGGTAATTTGAACGTGGTGACAACTTGAGGACGAATCGATTTCTGCAGGACGCAAAGAGCCCCGTTTTTCCCGAAACCGGAAGTCGTGACGAGCTCGATGTCCGGGTCGTGATTGTTCCCGAATTCCTCGGACAAAAAGGCCGGCTCTCCCATGGAAATATTCCCGCAGGGGCCGATGTTCAACAAGCTATCGCAGACCTAAAAACAGCGGCCTTAATTCCAAAATACATTCGAATAATCCGAGCTTCGTACTTCGAAAACGTAAGAAGTGATTTGCATGGAAGTTTGCGTCTCGTTGCCGTAAACTTCCAGCTCTTCGGGGTCTTTAATGTCCAAAACGTCGGAGGCCATCCAATCGCCCAAGAAGTCGTGTTTCACCCTCTTCGAGGGCGCTTCCGAGTCCTCGTTTTCCGAGGTTATATAAATGTCCGAGTTGTTCGAGCTCTGCACTTCCTCCGACTCCTTCTCCGTGAATTTGAGGAGCAAAGAATTCCCCAGGCGGGATCCGAGGAACAAGTAGTTTTCTTCGCAGACGCAAACCTGGAAAAAGGTTTCTTTTAGAGCGGAAAATCAGGCTGAACGTCGACATCCTTACGCAGGAAGTGAGCACGCTCGCGGCTGCTTTGTCGAAGTGGAACCCGCGAACCGAGCGCATGCTGTCGGCGAACAAGGACAGAACGTACAGTTCCCCGCTCTTCAGTGAAATGACCAAGCGGTCCGGGGAAATGAAAGAAACTTGGGCGCCTTCCAGGCTGATTTTGACGCCTTCCTGCGGCTCTGAATCCAAAAATAAAAGGAATTACAACGAGGTTCAGAAATTTAAAGAGCCAGGAAACTGACTGAGCGGAAAGTTCGTGCTCGTGTCCGCCAAACTGTTCAGGGAAACTCCGTAAGGCGGGATGCTCTGGTTGAGGTAAACCAGCGAGTTGACAGCCATGATCAAAGTCCCTCCCAGCGGCTTTTTGACAGGCACCGCTTGACAGCAATCGAAGGGCAAGTTGGACACCGACCAGATTATCGGGTGCACTTTTTGCTGGATGTTCAGCGATATCGCCACCATCGCACAAGTGTCTTGTCTCACGGCGATGCGTCTAAAAGCAAAACCCAGCGTTATTCGTCGACGCATTTCTTCCGGGGATGAATTCGTTACCCCGAGAACGTGCGCACCGGCTCGTACAAAATCAGCAACGTCGGCTCGTAATAACCGTACAAAAACTGGAGGTCTATTATGTTGTCCATTTTCTCCTCCAGGTTTTTTAGAACGATCATGTAGGATGATAAAATCGGAGCTTTGGAGGAGCTGGATTTTACGGGCTCCAGGAGGTCGCCGTCGTCTATCGACGGCTCTTTTCGGAACGGTAGAACGACGAGTTTCCTGCCGTAAATTAGCATCACCGCGCATCGTCCTTCGGGGTCTACTCGGACTATCGGAATGTGGTGGTGGTTCGTCCAGCCGTCCTAAAAAGTCGCAACGATGGTTTAATTATTGGCGGGTTTTTGGGGGGGAATTGTCGTACTCTCATTTCTTCTTCTTCGAAGTAGTGTAGGGAGACGGTTTTGAGGTCGTGGCTCTCGATGTCGTACTCCACGACGGACAATTTCGCGTCCCGGAAACTCAGGAGCAGCGAGTCTCGCTGGGATCCGACCAAGCGCACGGCCTGCATCGACATGATGTTTCCGTGCAGCGTGTAATGCGTCAGGCACTCCAGTTTCATCCGGGGCACTTTTCCATCTGGATTGAAAAAAAAATTTTTTAGTTTACGGAAAAACATTTCGGAAAATTTGAAATTTTGGGTTTTTACCGGTTTTTTCCTTTTTCGTGATGTCCACGTCGGGGATTAGTCGATAGACTCGGATGATGTTTGCGCCGGCGACGACGAGGCATTTTTCCGTGCGATTGAAAAAGTGGCAAACGATCGAGTGCTCGACGCCCGTTGCGGGGTGGTTGCTTTTGCAAATCGAGTACATTTCGAGAATCTGTAATTGCGCTTTTGAAAATCGCGATAAAGATTCAAAGTTTACGAAAACTTACCGCTTTTTCGAAGTATTTGGATTCAATTTACCGCCATGCCGGTTTGGTTTTTTTGCGTGGAGATGATTTTTTTAGTTACTTCGCGTACATGTTTTCAACTAAATGCATCGTTTCATCGATAGGGAATTATCGAACAATTGTAAACACACGACCGGAGTTTCTAACCTCACTTTTTCTCGTTCCGACAGCTTCGTATGATGGCGCTGTTCTATTGGGGTAAAAGTGCGCTCTGATTGGTCGATATATATTTTCTCTTGTTTATAAAATGCATTTTCAAACTGCATAAACAAGCACTTAAAATTCATGAAAACGATAACAATTTTGTTCCTCTTCTTAAAGACGCATAAATAACTAAAAGAGCGTATTTATTTTTACTAGTACCCGAAACGACCACGAGATGGCGCATCTCTAGCTCGCGCCATCTCTCTCTTTTCCTCTGTCCCAAAAGACCAGAGCAGACAATAGATCGCGAGTGTGTGTCCGTGTTAATTCCGTAGGCTCGATACGCAGCCAAAACGTCGCGCGCAAGCATTAAAAATAGTGTCAAAACATCCGAAAACAATAAAACAAGTTCCCTTTTCAACCCTTGTATCGCCATCGTGATAATACAAACAAGACAGAGACAGCAATCCAGGGAAACGGAGCGAACGACCCGAAGTGAATCGTAATAATGTGCTCGTGTAACCGAAATTTCGACGAGCATTACTCAGGGTAGATGCCCCGCAGCAAAAAAGCTCAGCTCGTTTTTCGTTCTCTCGTTCCCTCTCGCTTGGGAGTTTCTCGTCGCCATTTTTTTCGGTTTTTTGCTCCCCCCTCCCCCCTCTCCGTCAACAACGCGCGCAGCGCCACTCGCGGAATATCGCGGAAGCAGCAACGACGGCAACAGCCACCATCGCCGAGAGGAGAAAGACGAAGGAATGTCCGTGAATTCTCGAGTCGCGCGATTAAATATGGAGGCGAAATCTCCTCGCCAGGGCCAATAACGGCCAGCAACGCCTGAATCGCGCGCTTCCTCAAGGAGAGGGACTCGCCGTGGCTCCTTCTCCTCCTCGGGAGTTCGTTCTTCGCCGTTTCCCTGTTCCCTTTGTGAAGCGTTATCGCCACTACTGCCCGATTTTTCACGAATGAAAGATGGAACTGCGCGTTGGTAACAAATACCGACTCGGGCGTAAAATCGGGAGCGGATCCTTCGG